>CAUYON010197087.1:0-14755 GCA_963573935.1 Arctocebus calabarensis
TGCCAGCCACGTACACCTGAGCTGGCGGGTTCAAATCCAGCCCAGGCCCGCCAAACAACAATGAAAGCTGCAACCAAAAAATGGCCGGCGCTGTGGCGGGTGCCTGTAGTCCCAGCTACTTGGGAGGCAGAGGCAGGAGACTTGCTTGAGCCCAGGAATTGGAGGTTGCTGTGAGCTGTGATGCCACACCACTTTACCCAGGGTGACAGCTTGAGGCTCTGTCTCAAAAAAAAAAAAAAAAAAAAAAACATAAACAAATAAAGAATTTGTCTTGACAAAATACAGGAGAAAAAAAAAAAGGCCAGGTGTGGTCCTGCTACTTGGGAGGCTGAGATGAGAGGATCACTTCAGCCCAAGAGTTTGAGGTTGAAGTGGGATGATTATGCCGCTGCACATAGCAGCCCGCAGAGAAACCTGGTCTCTAAAAAGAAGATTATAGTTGTTAACATCTTTATAAGCATAATTTTTATATAGGTTTGATGTGTACATTTCTGTAAGATGTGCATTGCACCTTCTAATTAGCAGCCCATGGCCATTCAGAATATTGTCAGGATGGGGAAAATGGTTGAAACAATTATCTTAATTAACTCATTATCAGGTAATATATAACTTTGAACAAACTTTTGACTAGACTGCTCATTATATAACATTTATGTATGATAAATGTTAAAATTGGCAGTAGACCAGTAAAAGTTGTTTCTGTATTTTTCTTTCTACCCCGTAGTGGTAGCCATTTTGAATGAAAATATTAAGAAAGTAAGAAAATAAGAAACAAACCTGGTAAAACCATACTGTAAAAATTCCCTTGTAGATTTCTGTGGATTAAAATCAAGGTACCAAGATTCTGTTCAATATCAAAAAGTTGAAACCATTATCCACCAAAATATTTTATTTGATGGTTGTTTATTTACTGTTGTCAGAGGCTTCTTGATGGGTTCACTGTAAGCCAAAAATGTACTGATGCACTTCATAATGGCATTTCAAGAAACAACAGACCACATGTTGTTGGCCCCCCTGGTGGTGACCCCCTGAGATTACAACAGTGTAGTTTTACTTTACCTTCTGTATATTGAGGGATGTTCAGGTACCATTGTTACAGTTGCCTTTAGTACTCAGTATAGGAAAGTGATACATTGGTTTGCATCCTCAGAGCACTGCTATCCCACATGGCCTAAGTGGATAGCAGGCTATACCCCATCTAACCTAACAATGCATTTCTCAGAACATGTCTTCATAATTAAGTGAGGTTTGTTGCTTTATTATTTATTCATCAGTGGTTGTTAGATAAAAATGTGAAATAATATTCCTTCTTTGAAAACTGCCAAATAGCAGCTTCTGGTGTTTGTACGTGTACTAACTTTTACATGAACTAAAATGGAGCCAAGAATATCTTGCAGGAAGTAATAGGAAGAAAGTGATAGGCAGAAAACGTTTTATAAAGGGCAATAGTTAAAGTAGATTTTTATGTAAGGAATGATTAGACACTGGTAAAGCCTAAATCTGCTGTTTTCATTATAGGTTAGGCATGAAACTTTAGAAATAAACATGAAGTTATTGCAAGCTCTTAAATAAGATTAATTATGTGTAAGTTAGGAATTTAAAATTTTTAATTGCCTTAGAAGCCATCTCTATCCACACTGACAGTTGTATGATGAAGAATTAAGCACACTTTATGTTTCTTTTGCAGTTCGTTGACTCCAGTTGATGCAAGGCATATATTGAAAAAAATATGTAGAAGTGAAAAAGTAAAAGTAACTAATATATATCCAGAAGACTTTAAACGCATTTTTGAAGCTATAGAGTGTTCCAAAGATCATGCTTATAAATGGCTCTATGATGACAGCATGGAAGACACAAAGTATATGGAGAACTAGACTGTCAGCACAGTAGCTGGAACCGTTTATTTATGTGGAATAATGACACAAAAGAAAAAGAACTAAATTGTGGAAACCTCTCATCCTTTCAGAAGATAATTCTTCTTTTATACACACTAAGCAGATTTCTTCTTCCAAAGTTGACACTGGTATATTGGATGAAATAATGGCTGCTATTTTATTCACAAGTGAATAAAATGAAGACTTTATTATAGACTTGATCAGATTGAATTTGTTTTGTTTCAAATTCGACCAGTTGAAATTGAGTTTACTCTTGAAAATCATTTTGGTCAAACATCTTACAATGTATTAAATATTTGACTTCCATCATTGCTGGTTTTATATCCTACTGTGGGGCAAAGGAGTCTGTATGTTGTTAAGCACAGAGAGTAAACAGAAGTGGTTTGTTTTACTTTTTAGTTGAAATGTATTAGCAAATACTGTACAACACAATTATTTAAATTTTAATATGATTGAAAAATTTTTTCAAAATCAAAATAATTTAAGTAGTAAGATTTTGTGGTTTTGTTTTTTTTTTGCCTCTAAATGATTGACATAAATTCTGTTATGTGTATACTCTGTATGTTTTAAGTGAATGATTCATCTTTATTACTCAGAAGTCTCTTGAATTTTTATTCCATCAAGAAAATTCATCCGGGGCGGTGCCTATGGCTCATTAAGTAGGGCATTGGCCCCATATACTGAAGGTGGCGGGTTCAAACCCGGCCTTGGCCGAACTGCAAAACAGAAAAATAGCCGGGTGTTGTGGCGGCGCCTGTAGTCCCAGGTACTTGGGAGGCTGATGCAAGAGAATTGCCTAAGCCCAGGAGTTGGAGGTTGCTTTGAGCTGTGTGACACCATGGCACTCTACTGAGGGCGATAAAGTGAGACTCTCTACAAAAAAAAAAAATTTTTTTTTAAATAACATTTACTTAGGCCTGGTGTTCATGCCTATAATCGTAGCACTCAGAGAATGAATTGGGAGACTTGCTTGAGCTCAGGAGTTCGAGATCAGCCCAAGTAACAGCAAGATGCAGTTACTAAAATAGAAAAATTAGCCAGGCATGGTGGTATACCCCTATAGTCCCAGCTACTAGGGAGACTGAGGCAGGAGGATCGCTTGAGCCTTGAAGTTTGAGGTCCAATGAGTTATGATGACTCCATTGCACTGTAGTCTGGGCAACAGAGTAGGACTGTGTCTCTCTGTGTATGTGTGGGTGTATATATATATAATATAAATTATTATTATTTTTTTTCCTTGAAAGGCACAGTACTACTTGGTACCTATAGTCCCAGCTGCTTAGAGGCTGAGGTGAGAGGATCATTTGAGCCCAGGAGTTCAAGTCCATCCTGGGCAACAGTGGAGACCTGGTCTCAATACAAACAAAACAAACAAAAAGAAAAGTAGGATCGTCACAGTGTGGATTATAATCTACCATATTCTATAAAAATTATAATTATTATATATAAATACATTTTTGTAATACATATTATGTATTATTATTATATATGAATACATGTTTGAGGGAAACGAGAGGGAACGGGGTTTGGGCCGCTCCCACTGAATGGGCACAATGTAGGAATGAATGGCACACCTGGGTGCAGGACATAGCTAC
This sequence comes from Arctocebus calabarensis, assembly GCA_963573935.1. Classification (NCBI taxonomy): domain Eukaryota; kingdom Metazoa; phylum Chordata; class Mammalia; order Primates; family Lorisidae; genus Arctocebus; species Arctocebus calabarensis. Next base: position 3,491 of record CAUYON010197087.1, read on the forward strand.
AAAAGGGACTCCACCTGACAAACTCAAATACTGTGATTTGGTTGTACCTTCATGTTAACCTGAAAAGAAATACATATTTGCTTGCATATACATTAAGCAATCTCTGAAAGATATATGAGTAAAATAAACTGTTTAGAAGAACCAGAACCAGGCTGACAGTGATGACAGGAATTTACTTTTTTTTTCTTTGACACAGAGTCTCATTTTGTCACCTTCGGTAGAGTGCGGAGGTGTCATAGCTCACAGCAACTTCTAATTCTGGGCTCAAATGATCGTCTTGTCTCAGCCTCCTAAGTAGCTGGGACTACAGGTGCCCTACCACACATGCGCTATTTTTATTTTTTTATTTATTTTTCTTTTTGTAGAGACAGAGTCTCACTTTATCGCCTCTGGTAGAGTGCCATGGCGTCACACAGCTCACAGCAACCTCAAACTCCTGGGCTTAGGTGATTCTCTTGCCTCAGCCTCCTGAGCAGCTAGGACTATAGGCGCCTGCCACAACACCTGGCTATTTTTTTCCGGCAGTTTGGCCAGCTGAGTTTGAACCCGCCACCCTCCATATATCGGGACAGCGCCCTACTCGCTGAGCCACAGGCGCTTTTTTAGAGGCAGAGTCTTGCTTTGGTTCAGGCTGGTGTGGAACTCCTGAGCTCAAGCAATCCATCTATTTTGGTCTCCTAGAGCGCTAGAATTAAAAGCGTGAGCCAATGTGTGTATACACATTTTTAAACTTTTGTTGTATCTGAATTTAGGAATGCAGCAAAATTTAGCTTTAGCCTTAGTTTTTGGCCAAAATCTACTATTTAGCTTTGGCCTTTGTTTGGATATTCCTGAACTGGCATATGATTAATGATCATATAACTACATACATAACTTAATACAACATATTACATACATAATACAACTCTATACATACAACATAACTCTTATTATAAACATCTACTTTTTTTATTAATACATGAATACTGATTTTCTGGAAGTAAGCATTCTAGAAGTGGCTTTGCACGAGATTATCTTTTTTTGCTGTTGCTGAGGATTCATTGAGGGTACAAAGAACCAGATTACATTGATTACTTTTGTTAGGTAGTGTCCCTCTTATAATTGTGTCCCCCTCCAAAAGGCATGTCACACACCATGACCCCCCATACCCCTTCCCTCTCTGCTCTTCCCTTCCCTTACTCCCCACCATGTACTAGGTCATTAATTGTCCTCATATCAGAATTGAGTACATTGGATTCTTGCTTCTCCATTCTTGTGATGCTTTATTAATAATAGTGTTCCACTTCCATCCAGGTTAACATGAAGGATGTAAAGTCTCCATCTTTTTTAATGGCTGAATAGTATATATGGTATACACATACCACGGCTTGTTAATCCATTCCTGGGCTGGTGGGCATTTAGGCTGTTTCCACATTTTAGCGATTGTAAATTGAGCTGCAATAAACAGTCTAGTGCCAAGTATCCTGGTAAAAGGATTTTTTTCTTTCTGGTAGATGCCCAGTAATGGGTTTGCAGGATCAAACGAGAGATCTAACTTGAGTTCTTTGAGGGTTCTCCATACTTCCTTCCAACATGGTTGTATCAGTTTGCAGTCCCACCAGCAGTGTAAGTGTTCCCTTCTCTCCACATCCACGCCAGCATCTGCAGTTTTGAGATTTTGTGATGTGGGCTATTCTTACTGGGGTTAGATGGTATATCAGGGTGGTTTTGATTTGCATTTCTCTAATAATTAGGGATGATGAGCATTTTTTCATATGTTAGCCATTCCTCTGTCTTCTTCAGAGAAGGTTCTATTCAGGTCTCTTGCCCATTGATATATGGGATTATTGGCTTTCTTCATGTTGATTAGTTTGAGTTCTCTGTAGATCCTAGTTATCAAGCTTTTGTCAGATGCAAAATATGAAAATATCCTTTCTCATTTTGTAGGTTGTCTATTTGCTTTGGCTGTCTCCTTAGCTGTACAGAAGCTTTTCAGTTTAATTCCCATTTGTTTATTTTTGTTGTTGTTGCTCAAGTGTTTTTCCCAAGGTTTCTTTGAGAATTTTTATTATTTCATGCCTTAAATTTACATCTTTTATCCATTTTGAATCAATTTTTGTTAGTGGAAAAAGGTGTAGCTCCAGTTTCAGTCTTTTACATGTAGATATCCAGTTCTCCCAGCACCATGAGAATATCTGTATATATTTTATATTTCAAAATCCTATCAGTCAATTGAAATATAAATATATATTCATTGTTGCATTGGAAAACTGCTACAATAAATATGAGTGTGAAAGCTGTGAATTTCATATACAAAAAAACCTAAGAACTTTCATAATATGTATATTTATTTATTTATTATTTTTTTTTTTTTTGAGACAGAGCCTCAAGCTGTCACCCTGGGTAGAGTGCTGTGGCATCACAGCTCACAGCAACCTCCAATTCCTGGGCTCAAGCGAGTCTCCTGCCTCTGCCTCCCAAGTAGCTGGGACCACAGTCGCCCACCACAACGCCCGGCCATTTTTTGGTTGCAGTCGTCATTGTTGTTTGGTGGGCCCGGGCTGGATTCGAACCTGCCAGCTCATGTGTACGTGGCTGGTGCCTTAGCCTGCTGAGCTACAGGCGCCAAGCCAATAATATGTATATTTAAATAGGAAAATAGCCTAAATATTAAACCAATATTAAGATAGAGTGCAGTAGCTAGGTAACTTTAGAAATAATATTATACCCTTTTTGAGTCAAACAATGTTTATAAAATATAAATAGTAATACAAAAGCAGGCTGGCAGGATGGCTCACACCTATAATCCTAGCACTCTGGGAGGCTGGTGGGTGAATTGCTGAGCTCAGGAATTCCAGACTAGCCTGAGCAAGAGCTAGACCTCATCTCTACCAAAAATAGAAAAACATTAGCTGGATGTGGTGGCATGAGCCTGTACTCCCAGCTACTCAGGAGACTGAGGCAAGAGGGTTGCTTGAGCCAAGAGATTGAAGTTGCTATAAGCCACAATAATGCCATGGCACTCTAACCAAGGTAATAGAGTGAGACTCTGTCTAATAAAATATATATATATGTGTGTATATATACATATACACACACACACATACATACACATATATAAAGCAAAATACTACAGATTAAATATAAATCTAATTTTGTAGAAATGTTTGGTCCACTTAACTCTCATAACATTAAACAAAATGCTTTTTTTTTTTGAGACAGAGCCTCAAGCTGTCGCCCTGGGTAGAGTGCTGAGGCATTAGCTGACAGCAACCTCCAACTCCTGGGCTCAAGCAATTCTCCTGCCTGTGCCTCCCAAGTAGCTGGGATTACAGGCGCCTGCCACAACACCCGGCTGTCTTTTGGTTGCACCCTTCGTTGTTGTTTGGCAGGCCCGGGCTGGATTTGAACCCGCCAGCTCAGGTGTATGTGGCTGGTGCCTTAGCTGCTTGCGGCACAGGTGGCGAGCCTAAACAAAATACTTTTAAGAACTATATCCACTCAGCTGGGTGCGGTGGCTCATGCCTGTAATCCCAGCACTGTGGGAGACTGAGGCGGGAGGATTGCTTGAATTCAGGAGTTTGAGGCTCGTCTGAGCGAGAGTGAGACACAGACTTGCAGGAAAAAAAGGGAAAAACCCCTCCCGGGCGCAGCAAGCACATATAATCCCAGCGGCTTCAGAGGCTGAGGCAGCGGGAGGTCCACAGCCTGACACTGAGGTTGCAGTGAGCTATGACGCCATTGCACTCTGCTCAGGGCATAGGGTAGAACTCTGCTTGATAAAAAAAAAAATAAAAAGGAAGAAAAATAAGAAAAAAAGAACTATATTCACTCAAATATTGAGTCCCTACCTACTCTAAGGCAGGCACTGTGCTGAGTTCTAAGTACAGTGATGAACCAGCGACTTGAGTGTATAGTTCCTGGTTCCTGACATACACTAAACCAGTAAAGCAACGATGATGACAGTGATTGCAAATATTTGATAGTTACACGTGTAAGTGTTACAAAAGATTTTTTTTTTAAAGAGTGTTTTGCTATAGAATGGCAGTTGGAGCCTGGTGTAGATGGAGTAGTCTCAGAAGATCTCTTTGAATAGGGTCATTTAAGCAAAGAACTGAGGCAAGAGAAGGAGCCAGCCATGAGATGGGATGGTGTGGGTATGCACACTCCTACCCAGTGTGCTTAGGGAGGCTGAAGGTGAGAAAGAGTGTGGTGCACTCCAGGAGCTTCAAGATTAGTATAGTGGGGCATTGTGAGAGGGTGAACAGCATCAGTTAGGGTCTGGCAAGCAAAAAAAGAAAAAGAAAGGACATTAGGACATTATTGACTGATTTAAGCAGGGATGGGGGTTGTTAAAAGTATTGGAGAATTGCATACAGGAGGGCTAGAGGCCAGATAGGGGGTCACATTGTCTGAGTAACAGCTGAATTCAAGCCTCAGACTAGTTTACTAGGGGCAAACTGCTGACACTGTAGCACCAGGAAAGCTGGAGCTCTTCAAAGTCCCCACAACTCTTAAATGGGTAGGTCGGATGGGCAGAGCCTGGTTCTTGTGCCTGCACCCTAACTGCCACAAAGGCTGGGAAGTAATAATACTGATTCAGTTTCTTTAACACAGACCAAAAGAAGGGTGACTTAAACAAGTCGCCTCTCTCCCGTAATAGTCCGACCAGGTCAGTAACTCAGAGGTACAGGGCTTTTTCTTTCTTGTTGCACATTTACCAGGGATATTGCTTTATTCTTCAGGAGGGAAGATGTCTTACTACCAGACAGAATTATCCTGGTAGCATGCAGTATGCAGGCACTATCCTACACTTACAGACTTCAGAGTCTTAATTCAGAAAAATGATTCCTTACATTTATACAGAACTTCAAAGATTCTTCAAAAATACTTCATAGGACGTATTCTCATCACCCTGTAAGGTATTTTCATCTTCATTGTATAAATGATGAATAGGTTTGGAGAAGTAACATAGGGTCACATGGCAAAACAGGGACTTAAATCCATGTCTTTGAAATCCTAGTTGACTGCTGCTTTTACCACAGCACAACATCTTCTGGACTACTCCAGCAAGTCTCAAAAGACTGCCTCTGTAGGTTGAAGGAATCATTCTATTGGCACAGTGCCATAGTATCACCCACAGATTACTCACTAATTGCTAGGGTAATTTGTACCTTTACAATGACAAGATCTAGCAGTTACCACTTTAATCACTCGACCAACCGCCTTTTGTTACTAGTGTGACAACCTGGTGTTATGCACCTTGCATGTGACACAATATAAACAATATCATCTGTAGTATGTTTTTTGCCCCAAAATGTTTCACTTCAATCAAATCAAGCCTCTAGACTAGGACATCTACGGGAAATACAGGGAAGAGAGGAACCACTTACACCACACCAGGCCAGGAATTGACCAGCCTGAGCAAGAGTGAAGACCCACTCCTTAAAAATAGCCTGGAGTTGTGGCAGACGCAGGTAGTCTCAGCTACTTGGGAGGCTGAGGTAAGAGGATCACTTGAGCCTGGGAATTTGAGGTTGCTGTGCGCTACGACGCCATAGCACTCAATCCAGGGAGACAGAGACTCTTTTCTCAAAAAAAAAAAAAAAGAAAAAGAAAAAGTTACAATGTCATTCTTCAAACGAATATGATTTTTTGCTTTGTAATACAGCTAATTTTCTCAGATGTAATGACCTTGTTAGTTTTAGGATCAGAGAAGGATAGAATTCTTTTTTTTGAGACAAGAGTCTCACTATGTCACCCTCAGTAGAGTGCTGCGCTGTCAGAGCTCACAGCAACCTCCAACTCTTGGGCGTAAGCGAGTCTCTTGTGTCAGCCTCCCAAGTAGCTGGGACCACGGGCACCTGCCACAACCCCGGCTGTTTTTCTTGCCGCCCGGCGTATGCGGCTGGCGCTCTACTCACAGAACTACGGCGCCGAGCCAGGATGGAATTCCTACTCCGAGGAAACACACGTTAAAGTATTTATTAAGAATTATGAAATGTTATGTTGTGAAGTATTAGTTGCTAAATGTCTGCAACTTACTTGCGAATGGTTCACCACCACCGCGACTGACTTTGAAATGGTTCAACCGTACGGATGTTCTCAGAGGTAGGAGACAGCGAGCGAACAGAAATGGCAAAATGCTAAGGTTATACAGGTGCCCGTTGTTGTTTCAACTTCTCCGTATGCACTAAGCTTTTCGTAATTAAACATTATTTTATTACGCCTATCCTCGATGAAGCCGCCCCAAGCGAGCCTCGCCGAAAGCCTCCGGACCGCGGGGCTCCACGCGCGCCGCCCGCGCCGCTCCTTCCGGGCCTCACTGGGCATGCTCAGAGAGTCGCCGCGCCCGCCCCGCCCCTCGGGCGTACGCGTGCGCTCACTGCGCAGGCGCGCGGGGCTCGGCAGCCGCCAGACGGCAGCTGCGGGACGCGGCAGACGTCTGAGGTGCCGGAGCTGCGGAAGGATGGAGCCGCTGAAGGTGGAAAAGTTCGCCACTGCCGACAGGGGAAACGGGCTGCGCGCTGTGGGCCCGCTGCGCCCGGGAGAGCTGCTCTTCCGCTCGGACCCCTTGGCGTACACGGTGTGCAAGGGGAGTCGGGGCGTCGTCTGTGACCGCTGCCTCCTCGGGTACGTACGGAGCGCCCTCGCCCACCTGAGTCCGAGCACGAGGGGTCTGGGCTGCTGGGGGTGTCGAGCGGGCAGCCCGGCGCCGGACTCCGCCGGCTGGGGCTGCCCTGGAGGTCGGTGGTGCTGCCTGGGCGCCCCCTCGGTTGTCGCGGCGTCCCCAGGCTCAGTCCCTGACGCTTTGCAGGGCGGAGCAGGACCCGCGACCCCTCCCCGCCACCCGGGCTGCGGTAGGAATTGGGGCAACCTGTTGGACGGACTCAGGGGCAGCTTGGGGCCGTGAGTAATTTTGCTGGGGACTAAAAAGTCTGTGTCCTGCGCGACAAGCTCCGATTGGCACGACTGTGGGAACACGTGTGGCGGGCGTGGGAGCGCAGCTGTGTATCTGTCACACTCACCGCAGAAGCCCCACTGGGAAAGGATGGGTCCTGCGGGAGGTGGAAGAGTCTCATGTTGTTTGTGGTGCACTTCTGTGGTCTAGGTTCTGTGCTGCCTGAGGATGCGAAGATGAACCGGACAATCCTTAAGAATCCTTAAGGAGCAGATGAAGTGAAAGAGATAATTACAGTGTATCAAAAGGGCTGAACTAGAGGTGCAAATAATGTACCGTAGTGATGTAAGTTACCGGGGTTCCGCTGTGTGTTTGCCATTTAATGGCTGTGCAGGCAGGTCTAACTCTTAATCACCAAGCATTTATGAAAGTAGTTTTGGAAACCTGGAAGTGCTGTGCCAATTTAGAGTGCTGTGCAAAAGCAATTTATGGAAATGTGTAACATGTGTACTCAGTCATAGAAATGCATTCAGTCAACAAATGTTACTGAGTTTCTACCATGTAAAGGGGGGAAGAACTTTGTTTTGAAATAAGTGGGATGCTTTTATGTGTGGCTGCTTTCAGACCTGTCTGAGATTGGGGTGGGTGAGGTGGGGAGAGAAGTGCCAAACTCCTATCTGTAATTTAACCGTTGATCTTATTTTGTTCTTACTTGGTTCATAATTGAAGAGTTTGACTTTGCATTTTAAACTTACTGATAATAATTTTATCTGTTGGTATCTGAAGTAATGAAAGCTACAAAAAAAATCTGTTAAACAGAGAGCACCTTGAATTTTTTTATAAGCTGTGTGGTTGAAAACAATTCATTCCTTTCAAGACTTGACTTTTTCCTGACAGCCCTGACATTTAAAATCATAGATCTTTGGTTCTCTTTCAGGCAAATTAGAGAAAGCGGTCTCTTCATCCTTTGGCGTTTATACAGAGTTTGAACGTCCAACATACAGAACATAAGACTATAATATTATAGTCTTAAACCCTATAATATTAATTGGTGGAGAAGATGTGAGTCATCTTTCAGAATAAGTCAGATTTCATGTTATTTAGTACTTGAAATAGAAAAGTTTTGGAATGAATAAATGGTGGCATCTTAGCAAAAGAATCATTAGAGTTGAATTTGAGTCAAATGGCACATGGAATTGTCCGTTTTTCAAAATAAACTACTTAAATCCTTTGTTCGTGGGATGCTTCTTGATTTACCATACTATTTCATTTTTGCTGTCATTCTTTTTTCTTATTTGCAAGAACTGTAGTGATTAGAGCAAAATAGGATTTTCATAAAAAGGTATTTGGGAATTCTCAGCATTGCTTTAAAGTCTGGAGAAACCTGGCAGGGACCAAGTCAAAATTACATTGTAATAGTAGTTGGGCTGAAGACTGGGAAGTAAGTCTGTCATTTCCATGGCCTGATAATATTGGATTCTGCAGTAGTATCATCAGCACCATAGACATTGTACCCTGCTACTATTGATCTTTGCAAAGCTAGTTGTGGCTAGAAAGTTGTACTCTTAACTATTCTTTGTGATACTAGCTTCTAAGTTCTCACTGAGTGTCTTGGATTGCCTGAATTTTGGTAATTTTGCCTGTTTTTGGATTGCCTGTACCCTATCAGCAAGGGAAGTTGAAAAAGTAAATATTTGATCTTTTTGAAGTTTTTTTTTTTTGAGACAGAGCCTCAAGCTGTCACCCTGGATAGAGTGCTGTGGCATCACAGCTCACAGCAATCTCCAGTTCCTGGGTTCAAGCGAGTCTCTTGCCTCCGCCTCCCAAGTAGCTGGGACTACAGGCACCCGGATATTTTTTGGTTGCAGCCGTCATTGTTGTTTGGCGGGCCCGGGCTGGATTGGAACCCGCCAGCTCAGATGTACGGGGATGGCACATTAGCCCGTTGAGCCACAGGGGCTGAGCTGATCTTTTTGACTTTTAAGATAGGAGACAGGCCCTACTTCCCACCAATAGTCATCTAATGTGGAAGTAAACCCAAACATAGAAAACGGAATGTAAGTAAATGCCAGGAATTTAAGCAAAACCAGCTAAACAGATTCTTCATAATGACTGTCAGGTACTTGTTTACTAATACTTTATACTAAAAATATATTTGCACTTACTTTTTATTGCCAGGATCTATATAATTTACTTTTGTTGTGGTAGCAGGTACTCTGTTTCAGACTCCCACTTTAGAGAGCATGCTTTTGGGAGTTGCTGCAGCAGGGAAGTAGTGTTAGGGAAATGTTGGTGCATTGTTTAATGCAGTTTTCTACCACTACTAAGTGTCTGTCATTGGGGGATAAGTTTGTGCTCCTTATCAGATTTCATTTATGGTTATCCACTATCAATTGTGAAGTCTTTGTGAGTTGATAGTACATTTATCGATTTTTCTAACATCAGTGCCTGACACACAGTGAGCCCTTAGTTTTCAGGTATAAAATGTTCAGCAGAATTTACTTCCTAACTGTCCCTGCCTTTCTTTTTGAATTAAGTATGGAGTGAAAAATGTTGGGAGGAGAAAGTCAAAACAGAATTACAAAATAGATATTTATCATAATTATAGGCATGTGCATTTTGGCTAGTGGTGGACTGTAGTCCCAGAAAATTATAATGTCATATTATTTACTGTACTTTTTTACTGTAGGTTAGATACACAAATACTTTCTGTTGTGTTATTATTGCCTGAAGTATTTAGTACAGTAACATGCTATACAGGTTTATAGCCTTGGAATAAATAAGCAGTACCTTACAGCCTATGTGAGTAGTAGGGTATACCAGCCAGGTTTGTGCAAGTGCAGTCTATCATTGCCACAGAACAATGAAATCATCTAACAGCACATTTCTCAGAACATGTACTTCATTGGTTTCTAAAAATGATTGTTGCAGTATGGCATCAGTATAGCTCACAGCAGCCTCATACTCCTGGGCTCAAGCGATCCTCCTGCCTCAGCCTTCCCAGTAGCTGGGACAAGTATGTGCCATGATGTGGCTGTTTTTTCTACTTTTAGTGAGATAGAGGTTTTGTTCTTGCTCAAGCAATCCTCTTACCTTGGCTTCCCACAGTGCTAGGATTACAGACATGAGCCAATGTTAATGAAAAAACGTGAACCTTCAGCCTTCTTGGCTTCTCTTGCCTTTTGCCTTTCAATAAGGAATGGCTTTGGATTTTCGTGTTTTGTATGGAAAAGAAAATAAAGCCTGTAATTGGGGAAAGATTAAATGACAGTGAAATTGTGACCTGAAATCATTTATACTATCCTCCTGCTGTTATACACATTTTTAGTTTGATGGACATAGAAAAGTTTGACAGATGGGTTATATGTATTGCTTTTTCTGTTTATGTTTTATGTTTATGTAGCACATAAAATTCTGTTGTAATTACTTTATTTGTTTGTAAGTCTTCCCACTCTCCAGGGTAGTGACCTAAGTCTAATTTTTATATCGCTAGGGCCTGGCATGCAGGAGATGCTGATGGTTGAAGTTGCAAAGGTATAATATTTTTATTGTTGGGGATTCATTGAGGGTACAGAGAATCAGGTTATATCGATTGCATTTGTTAGGTACAGTCCCTCTTATAATTGTGTCCTGCCTATAAAAGGTGTGTCACACACTGTGACCCCCTCCCCCCTTTCCTCAGTCAGCTCTCCCTTCCCCACCCCCCACCGTGTACTAGGTCATTAATTGTCCTCATATCCGAATTGAGTACATAGGATTCTTGCTACTCCATTCTTGTGATGCTTTACTAAGAATAATGTGTTCCACTTCCATCTAGATTAATATAAAAGATGTAAAGTCTCCATCTTTTTTAATGGCTGAATAGTATTCCATGGTATACATATACCACTGCTTATTAATCCATTCCTGGCTTTGTGGGAATTTAGGTTACAATCCACGTTTTAGCAATTGTAAATTGAAGTGCAATAAACAGTCCAGTGCAAGTGTCCTTATAGCAAAAGGATTTTTTTTTTCTTCTGGGTAGATGCCCAGTAATGGGATTGTAGGATCAAATGGGAGCTCTAATTTGAGTTCTCTGAGGGTTCTCCATACTTCCTTCCAAAAAGACCGTATTAGTTTGCAATCCCACTAGGGGTGTAAAAGTGTTCCCTTCTCTCTACTCATGATCACTTTAAAAGAAAATTTTCAGTTCACTATGCCAAGGTTAGTTTTCAATATGCTGTAAGAATTTACCATGTAATATAAAAATCACTACATTAAAATTTTCTTAAAATATTTCTAAGAGAGAAAGTAAACAAAATCACAACCTATAACTAACAAAGCTTAAAATTAGCTCGAATATCTTACAAATTAAACTATAGATGAGAAAAGCTTCATATGATAGA
>CAUYON010197088.1:0-28751 GCA_963573935.1 Arctocebus calabarensis
ATCAAAGTTGAATACATAGGATTCATGCTTCTCCATTCCTGTGATGTTTCACTAAGAATAATGTGTTCCACCTCCATCCAAGTTAGTACAAATGTTGCAAAGTCTCCATTGTTTTTGATGGCTGAGTAATATTCCATGGTATACATATGACATAGCTTACCAATCCATTCCTGGGTTGAAGGACATTTAGGCTGTTTCCACATTTTAGCAACTATAAATTGGGCTGCGATAAACAGCCTAGTACAAGTGTCTTTATAATAAAAGTTTTTTTTTTTTTCTTCTGGATAGATGCCCAGTAAAGGGATTGCAAAATCAAACGGGAGGTCTAGGTTGAGTTCTTTGAGCTTTCTCCATACTTCCTTCTAAAAAGGTTGTATCAGTTTACAGTTCAACCAGCAGTTATAAGTGTTCCTTTTTCCCCACCTCTGTGCCAACATCTGCAATTTTAGGATTTTGTGATATAGGCCATTCTCACTGGAGTTAGATGATATCTCAGGGTGGTTTTAATTTGCATTTCTCTAATACTTAGGGATGATGAGCATTTTTTCAAGTGTTTACTGGCCATTCGTCTGTCTTCTTCAGAGAAGATTCTATTCATCTCTTTTCCCCATTGATGTATGGGATTGTTGGTTTTTTTTCTTGTAGATTAATTAAAATTCTGTATAAATCCTGGTTATTAAACTTTTGTCAGATTCAAAATGTGCAAATATCCTTTCTCATTGGGTAGGTTGTCTATTTGCTTTGGTTGTCTCTTTGGCTGTACAAAAGCTTTTCAGTCTAATTAAGTCCCATTTGTTTATTGTTGCAGTTGTTGCTATTGCCATGGAAGTCTTCCTTATAGTCTTTCCCCAGGCCGATATCTTTCCGTGTTTTTCCAATTCTTTCCTTGAGGATTTTTAAGGTCTCATGCCTAAAATTTAAGACCAATTTCTTATAAATAAAATTTCCAGAACTCTCATTTGATTGGCTTACTTCTAGAAAATAAAAACCTCTGGAGGTAGAATAGGTTGGCCATTCACCAAAGAGGTTTTTGGTTTTTCTTTCTTTGTATAAAGGTAGATTGTGTTTCTCATCCTCTCTTGCAGTTAGCTATGGCCACGTGCCTGGGTTACGGCCAATGGGATGTAAGAGGACATGACTTATAATACTTCATGGCCTGACTCATAAAAATTCCTGATAAAGGATGCTTCATGTTTTTTTTTTTTTTTCCCCTTCTACCAAATTCATTATGGTGGAACCATAAGATGGAATGAAATTGAGTCTCTGAGTTTTTGCTTGGTGCCGGGGCATGGCCACTTACCAATCATGAATAGATAGTTCACATGGTCAAAAAATACACTTCTATTGTCATGTCATGAAACATTTAGTAAAACTAACCTCTGGAGAGTTGGGAGGCAGACCATGTTTCTACTCAGGATGTGGCTTTGGAAAAAAAGTTTGGAAAAGTCAGAGTGATAGGCAATACCATGTGCTTTCAGCAACATCTTACTATTAAGTGAAAAACTCTGGAAATAATTGAGTATTTTGAAAGCAGAAATGAAACCAAAAAGAGAAAGATCATAAATTTGAGCACTTGAATTTGAGATTGTCAGTCTCTAATATACTCTCAATATGTAAATTACAATGTTCAGTTTTAGTCTATAAATAAAACTTTGTATTTGATTTAATATCTAGTCTCAATGGGGTGAGACTAGATATTAAACTGGGGTGGACGGGCTGCTTTTTATTGGAGAAGAGCAAGGAGTTTTCTATCTCCCTTTCCCACTTATGTTCCACTTAAAAGCTGTTATTACTGATATTGTAGAAATAGAGCTCAGAGGGTGAAAGGGACAAGGAAGAAGGGAATTTTATGTTCTCTCTGAGACAGTTGTAAGATGGGCATATGTTTGGAGAGGGCTTTCCTCTTTGGGTTGCTTTGGTGGCTCCGTGGGGCTTCCTCTGCTGGGCTCACCTGGACACAGTGCCCGTGGTGTGGGCATGCCTCTCTAGCTCTCTATTCAGCCCTGGTTTAGGGAGCTGCTATCCACTGTCTCTTTCTGTTAGAGGCGCATTATCCTTCCAGAGAGTCCTCTTGGGTAGGGCTAAAAGTGGCCCCACTAGCTTTCTTCCCAATGTTCTCACCTCCTCCACCAGAAATAATTTACTCCATTTGCCCCAGACAGCTTAGCAAATGCCCACGCACCTTCCAGTAAATCTGGGGGCCTTACCTCAACTTCTCCAAATTGTCCCTGTATGCCCTTTATGCAAAGTATAGCACCCATCCCTTCCTTAGAGAAGGTGAAATTCACCATCTAGTGTCAAGTGTAAGCATGTATGCATGCACACACACATTCCTTTATGTAAACCTTGTCTTAATCTCCAGTCTCTTGACCTTTTTATACTCTCCTGTGGTTTTGGACCTGTTTGACTGATTCTCTGATAGCTCCTTAAATATTTTAGATTTTGGTTTGACAATTCTCTTTGGAATTTCATATTTATTATAACATATAATGGTGATAGCTGAAATTTCCAATTTAATATTAAGGAAGAAAAACTGTTCCCTCTACACTCAACACCACTTCTTTTCAAAAAGATTGTAAATTTTTTATTATTATGGGTACATAATGGTGTGTATCTTCATGGGGTATATATGATGTTTTGATATAGGCATATGTTGTGAATTAATCAATCAGAGTAATGGAGGTACCCATCACTTCAGGCATTTAACATTTCTTTGTTAGTTATTTTAAATTATACCCTCACTTATTGTTGATTATAATCACTGTTTGGGCTATCACATATTGTTCATTCAATCTAACTAATTATACTTTTGCATCCATTAACCATCTCCCCGCCTTGCTACCTTTTCTACTCTCCAATAACTGTCATTCTATTCTCCGTCTCCATGAAATCAGAGGGGTTTTTTTTGTTTTTTGAGACATAGCCTCAAGCTGTCACCCTGAGTAGAGTGCCATGTCGTTAGAGCTCACAGCAACCTCCAACTCCTGGGCTCAAGAGATTCTCCTGCCTTCTACTCCCATGATGTAGCTGGGACTACAGGTGGCTCCCACAATACCTGGATATATTTGGGTTGCAGCCCTTGTTGTTCGGCAGGCCTGGCCAGCCCAGGTGTATCTGGTTGGCACCTTAGCCACAGGGGCTGACCTGAAATCAGAGTTTTAATATTTAGCACCAATTATGAGTGAAATTTGTCTTTCTGCACTTATTTCACTTAATAATGTTCTCCAGTTTTACCATGTTGTTGCAAATGACAGGATTTCATTTTTTTATGGCTATAAAATATTCTATTGTGTATATGTGTCTCTATTTCTTTATCCATTCATCCATTGATGTACACTTAGATCAGATCCCAATCTTGGTCATTGTAAATAGCACTGCAGCAAACATGGGAGTACAGGTAACTTTTTGATATACTGAATTCCCCTTCCTCAAATATATACCCAACAGTGGGATTGCTGGGTTATATGGTAATTCTATTTATTATTGTTTTTTTTTTTTGAAGAACCTCCATAGGTTTTTCACAGCGGTTGCACTAATTTACATTCCCACTGACAGTGTACAGGGTTTTCCTTTTTCCTCATCCTCATCAGTATTAGTTACTGGCTATTTTTGATGATAGCTATTTGAACTGGAGTGTGATGGTATCTCCTTCTAATTTTGATTTGCATTTCTCTCATGACTAATGTTGTTATGCATGTTTTCATATACCTGTTGGCCATTTGTATATATTTGTAACAACTAATGTTGTTATGCATGTTTTCATATGCCTGTTGGCCATTTTGAGAAACGTCTATTCCTATTCTTTGGTCATTTTTAAATCAAATCATTTCATTTTTCCTATTGACTTGTTGGAGCTCCTTATATGTCCTAGTTATTAATCCCTTGTCATAGTTTGAAAATATTTTCTCCCATTCTATGGATTGTCTCCATACTTTATTGATTGTTTCCTTTGCAGTGCAGAAGTTTTTTTAGCTTGATGGAATCTCATTTGTCT
Organism: Arctocebus calabarensis; assembly: GCA_963573935.1. Taxonomy (NCBI): domain Eukaryota; kingdom Metazoa; phylum Chordata; class Mammalia; order Primates; family Lorisidae; genus Arctocebus; species Arctocebus calabarensis. The sequence goes on from CAUYON010197088.1 coordinate 3,995, forward strand.
AATTTTGCTCTGGTTGCCTATGTTTTGGGGGTACTACTCAAGAAGTCCTTGCACGGACCAATGTCCTGAAGTGTTTCCCCAATATTTTCTTTTGGTGGTTTTATAGTTTCAGGTTTTAGATTTAAGTCTTCAATCCATTTTGATTTGATTTTTGTATATGGTGAAAGAAAATGTATAATTTCATTCTTGATACCCAGTTTTCCCAGGACCATTTGTTGAAGAGACTGCCCTTTCCCCACTATATGCTGTTGGCAGCTTTGTTGAAAATAAGTCCACTATAGATAGGTGAGGAGAATGTGATAATAACTGTAGAAACTTATTTGGATTTATGTCTGGGTTCTCTAATCTGTTCCATGGGTCTATGTACTATTTTTATGACAGTACCATGCCATTTTTGGTTACTATAATTTTGTAATGTAATTTGAAGTCAGGAAATGCAATTCCTCCAGTTTTATGCTTGGGATATCTTTGGCTATTACGGGTCTTTTGTGATTTCACATAAATTTTAAAATTATGTTTCCTATTTCTGTGAGGAATGCCTTTGGTATTTTGATGGGGATTACATTGAATATGTAGATTTCTTTGGGTAGCATGGAAATTTTGACAATATTGGTTCTTATAATCCATGAGAATGGAATATACTTCCTTTTGTGTGTGTCCACTTCAACTTTTTTCATCAATATTTTGATTAAGTTTATTCCTAGGTATTTTATTTTATTTGTAGTTATTGTAAATAGGATGACTTTCTTGGTTTCTTTTTCAGATTGTTTACTGTTGGCATATGGAAATGCTACTGATTTGTGTAGGTTGATTTTTTATTCTGCAACTTTATTACATTTGCTTATCAATTCTCATTATTTTTGGGTGGAGTCTTTAGGTTTTTCTAGATATAAGATCATTTCAGCTACAAACAAGGATAACTTGACATCTTCCTTTCCAGTTTGGATGTTCTTTATTCTTTCTCTTCTCTGACTGCTCTAGCTAGAACTTTAGGTACTATGTATTATGTTGAGTAACAGTGGTAAAAGTGGGCATTTTTCAACACTTCACTTTTGACACCAAATGTATGGCATTTTTGCATGTACCACCTAGTTCTCCAACTCTCTGGATACCATCTATATGTCTTACAATTAAATTATGATACTATTTACTTGCAGTTAGTGCAAACCCTGCTGATTGAAGGCTCATTCTCCTAAGACTGGCCTCCTCCCACTTCAGATGCCAATGGGAAGTACTGGGTGCCCAGATTACCCAAAACTTCCATCCTCCTTAGCTACAAATTGAGTGTTGCTACAACCTCTTCCCAAATTATGATGATTTGCTATGATGGCTCACAGAACTCAGATAAACACTTATTTAGGCTCATTGGTTGATAATCAAGGATACAACAAAGAAAGCAGATGAACAGCCATGTGAAGAGGTGCATAGCGTGAGTTTGGAAGAGTACTGAATGTGAGAGCTTCTGTTCCCATGACGTTGGGGTGTGCCATTCATGTGTATATGTTTATTAATGTGGAAATTCTTTGAATTCTGTCCTTTAGTTATTTTATGGAGGCTTCATCATGTATGCATGACCACTTATTAACTCATTCTTCAGTCTTTGTACCTACCTAGGAGGATGTGGCTTTGAGTTGAAAGTTCTATTCAAAGCTTGGTGTTTCTGAAAATCAGCCCCCCATCTTCAGTCTATCCAAAAGTTCACCAAAAGTTGCATAAATAGAACAAAGGCACTTTTATTACCCAGGAAATTCAAAAGGATTTAGGAGCTCTGTGACAGGAAATGGTAAGAGAGGTAGGGAACAAATATATATTTTTTATTATGTTGCAAATATCCTATTACACTGCATTGGAAAAGGAATTATACTTCTGTTGGACAATAGGGGACAAAAATTAGTTATAGGCACACAGAAACCAATTATGTATAATAGGAATGTTGATTATTAAGCAATTTTAAATTTCACATAGAATGAAAAGTGACATAAGAAATGAAAACTAACTGCTTTCTCTTCATCTCACCCTTCAACACACTACCACAAGCTACTACGGACTGATCCTTCAGGGATACAAGTAATGGAGATGTGCCATTTAGCCCCAAATATTTTGAGTAAATCTATGTCCTCTACTATAAAGAAGCTTGTAGGTGACAGACTCAAAAGGTAGCTATTTCCATTCCAGTTTGCCCATTTCAAGAGATTAAAAATAGCTAAACAAAATGCATTCCCTCATGTGATTTGGTTTTTTTGTCTTTAGAAGAAAAATTTAGGTGTGGGTTCTTTGTCCATTTTACTTCTAAAATTAGAAACCTCAATTTCAATCCTGAATCTGACCTCTGTAATTCCTTCTGACCCCTAATTATTCCTCAAATATAGTTAATCTTTTGCTATTTCTATCGCTGACATGCTGGAACATCAAACTTAGGAATACTCTGGCCAATGGTCACCTTAATCCTGAAATATGTTATAAACAAACATTGGGAGATGATAATTACGCTCACCAATAAGAAAGTTACCCATCTTTTTCATCTGCAGAAAATATTCCTTTGACAGCTTAGAGTTTTGTATTAGTCAGGAAAAAGAATCAGTATTACCACTCTTCTCCATTCACCCAGGCAGAGTCGATTGCTCTACATCTGTGACTGTATCACTGTTAACAGCACAGCCTGTGCTGTATTGTAATTAGCCTGTTGATGTCACGTGTCTTACTGTTGGAGAACTCCTTAAGATTAAAGATCGTATATGTTGTCACATCCCTTATGTTTAAAAACAATGCCAGGAACACAAGATTCAATAAATGCTGAATGAATGAATAAATGATTCGATAAATAAATTAAAGAACGCTACCATGAATTCAAGTATGATTTATGTTTGTCAACATTTCAACTCTCATAACTGTTTGTGTCTGTCTCCTCTGCTTGGCCATGAGGACAAGTATGAGTTTTGTCTTACTTATTCCAGTAATCTCAGTACTTGCATTGTGCCTAGTGCCAAAAATGCAGCAGTTGCTCAGTTAATATTTCATGAATGCAGAAATGAATGTGTCAATTCATGAGATTTTCAGGAATCAACTCCCTATGTAGTCTCTGTCTTATATTTTCATATGACACTCTTGTTCTCATCTTTAGGGACTTGAAAATGTAGTTGAAATCTAAAAAAACATTAATTTCTTTATGATCCCCTTCATCACCTTTGGAAATACCAATTTGCTTTTTCTTCTCTTTTCTTTTTTGTTTTATCACTATGTTTTACAAGTACACAAAGGATAAGCCTTTTATAAAACTGGTATTTTAGCTTATAAGCCTCAGCTTCTTTGTCTGGGCAGTGCTGTTGATGTTGGATGACTTAATAAAAATGCCTGCAGCTTATAGATAAAAGGAGTCATAGTGCAAGGTTATTACATGGACTTCCTTCCTGAATAATAGTGATTGCAGAGTGTCCATGGCACTAAGTAAAAATAGATAAAATATTAGCATTTTCAAAGCCTTAATCTTCTAACCATACAAGTGTACTACTCTTGTCTTAACTGTGGCTTAGCCCTGCTTGACATTGGAAATACATCCGGCCTCTATTTTTAGGCAAAAAGAACAAATTGTTCTTCCTTTTCACAGGAAGGGAGATCAAATATCCAAAGATCAACTTTCTGTTATGAACTCTGCAACCACTGTTGGGCCTACAGTATACTTCTCTGTACAAGGGACAAAAATGACTGGGAGATTAAATTCTAAAAATCATATTGTTTGAGGTAGTTGGAAATTTAGTTTGTTCCCACATGAAAAAAAATTTACATCGCAAAGCAGGAATAAAGGCAAAATTTTAACATATCAAAAGTGGCTAAATCTGTTGTGCTCAATTGTGCAATAGTGACAGTGGAGAAAAAATGGCTTTTGGGATTCGGTTTTATATGAGAGTAATTTAAGGAAGTGTAGTATAAGAGTCGTTGAGTACACAATACCATAAACGTCAGAGTGAGTTGTGTTCTGCTTTTGTTTGGTTCACTGAGTGACATAGCATACCTTAAATCTGATGAAGAAGCTCTTTTGGAGGCTGTAAAGGCAGAGGAATTAAAGCAAACAGAGCGGCCCTGGGAAAGGGGTCCCTAAAACAGCATTTGGCTGTCTTGTTGAGGAGCCTGTGAGAGGCAAGAGGAAGCTGTTGCTTCCGATTCGTGAATGGAGCAATACAAGGAATCTTCTTGTAAACCAGCCAACACCTCCTTATGTTGGAGGAGGAAAGAGAAAAAAAAACACATGCAGGCATTTGCAGTCAGCTCGCAGGGGCTGAAATTTTTCCTTTTTTAATTTCAAATTAATGAGAGGGTACAAACAGCCAGGGCACAATATTTATTCTAAGGTTTGCTTCATAACATGTCTTCAGCCAGGTCACAATATTTGAGTTTTAGGTGGAGTCTCTCTTGTAGTTGAGTCCTGCACCCTAAAGGTGTGCCATACCCCCTACAATGTGCCCATGAAGTGGGAGCACCCCTCAACCCCTTGCTTGTCCTCCCCCGAACTTCAATTGAAATGTGCTTTTCTCCTCTGTGGGCGTGAATGAGACATCTACTGGCTTCCTGTTAGTATTGAGTCCATTGGATTCTTGCTTCTCCATTCTTGTGATACTTTACTAAGAAGGCTGTGTTTCAACTCCATCCAGGTTAGAATCTATAGAGAACTCAAATTAATCAACCAAAAAGGCAGGGGCCCATTTGGAGCAGGGAGGCATGAAGCTTGAGTCATTGGGCTGTGACAAGAAGGAAATGTGAACACTGCAGCTGTGGCCTCACAGACTCCGTGTGGTAACGTTGGTTACTGTGTTTGGATGGGAGGACAAAGGACACATGCCTCTCCCCCGCACCTCTGCTTGCCTGAAAAGTTAGGAATTGTAAAGTGTGATCCCTTATAAATATTGATTTGAAGTTCTCCCCAACTTTAGAGATTTAAAAAAATAAGAAAATGCTTCATAACCCTAAGATCTGGAGGGGAAAATATGTTTTATGAGTTTGGGTTTGTTGAATACTTGCTGAGCTCAGAGCAGTATGATCAATTTAGCCTCTGTCCAGACACTTCCTATTTTTGACTCACTTAAGGTCGTTTTGCTACAGTGGCACCACAGGCCTTGTCCTCAGAATAAAATTTCAACCCTTCACATTGGTGCACCAGCCTCCTCCTCTTCACCAGTACTGCTCCTGAACCCCAAACAAAAGTCTGATCTTAGAAAAGTTTTTTTTTCTTTTTATAAATTTTATTTTGTAGCCACATATATCCTCTGACAATTGGCCATGGGTGTCTCAACTCTGGCTTTGCTTCATAACATGTCTTCACCTGGACTTCCAGTTACATCTGGAGATACAACCACATGAAGCTAGGCATCTATAAAGTTTGGGTGAGTCTCCTTTCTCCAAAGTCTCCCTCAGTTCCTCCAGCTCACACAGATGACCCCGTTCTACCAATTCATAGCCACTGACCTACACCCTGAGACAGACCTGCCTGCTCTCCACTGTTAGGGACATTTTCTTACCTAGCACCTAATTTCCTTGACTGTAGATTCCATTGTGCAGATTCTTTGGATAGTATTTGTTTTCATGGAATTTTTGTGTTGTATAGTAGTTTCTGTACTGTTCTCGCCTCTACTTCCCACCCCTTTTCTTTCTAGGAGAGAGAAGAAAGAGAAGCTTTTTTCCTTTTTCTAATTACGTGCTATAGCCGTGTGTTCCCAGACTACAAACCTATATACTATGTTACTGTGCTGAATACTGTAGGCACAATGGTAAGTTATTTGTATATATAAACATAGCAGAAGTATGGTAAAAATATGGCATAAAAGATTAAAAAATAGTATACCTGCATAGGCTAATTTCCAAGAAGGAAGTTTGCAGGACTGGACGTTGCTCTGAGTGAGTCAGTGAGTAAGTGGTAAGTTAACAGGAAGATCTAGAATGCAGTTGTAGATTTTATAAACACTATACTTAGACTACATTCAATTTATAAAAAGTGTTTCTTTCTTCAATAATAAGCTAACCTTAGCTTTAACCTTTTGGCTTAAAATATTATAACGATTTTCCCTTATAAAATTTAATTAAAAAATTAAATTTGGCTCTTTTGCAATAACAGTTTAAAACACAAACATATTCTACAGATGTACAAAAATATTTTTCTTTATCTCTTTGTCCTATAAGCTGTTTTTCTATTTCTAATTTTTTTTTTTGCTTTTAAAACATTTTTTGTTAAAAATGTAGATGCAAACACATATTAGCCTGAACATTAGCTAGCACAGGGGCAGGATCATCAATATCATAGTCTTTGGCCTCCACATCTTATCCCACTAGAAGGTCTTTAGGGGCAGCAACGTGCTTGAAGCTGTCACCACCTTTGTCATTGTGATAGCAATGCCTTCTTCTAGCTACCTCCCAAAGGACCTGCCTGAGCTATTTTGCAGTTCCCTTTTTAAAAATGTAGCAAGAAGGAGTCCAAAATAATGATAAAAAGGGTAGCTTAGTAAATATATAAACCAGTAACATAGTCATTTATTATCCAGCACTATGTGTGTAACAACCATATATAACAACCTTTCATATGACTGTCAGGACAGCATTACCACAAACTCCTGAGTCATATTCTGTGGTATGACATCACAATGGCTACAATGTCACTAGGTGATAGGAATTTCTCAGCTTTATTATAATCTTTGGGGACCACTGTTGTATGCAGAGTCCATCATTGACTGAAACATCATTATGTGGCACATGACTATATGAAGACTTACTATTTTTTGTGAGTAAATTTAGTGGGGGGGATATCAGGTATCTATTGCCATGTAAATGCTGCACAGCAAAGAAACAGAAAACCTTAGTAACAGATGACAATAAACATTTAATTTTCATGAGTCTGTAAGTCAAATGGATAATTTTTTTTCTTTGGTCTGGGCTGTGCTTAGCTGATCTCAGCTGAGCTTATTCAGTCACCTTGCAGTTTGAGGACTGGTGCATCTAGGAAAGTCTCAGCGAGGACAGATGAGACAACTTTAATCTCTGTTATATGGCCCTCCATCCAACAGCAGGGCTATTCCGTCTAGATCACATGACAGTGAGCTTCCAGGACAGGATGGAAGTGAAAGGAGACTTCTTGAAACCTAATCTTAGAACAAAGTCATTTCTGTCATATACTACTGGGGGAGAGCAGTTGAAAGGCTGGGCCAGATGCAAAGTAGGGGTGCAGCAGGGGAGGTGGAGAGGGAGCTCTTGAAGGGCTGAGCTGCAAAGTCACCTTGCAAGGGACCTGGGTTCAGGGAGGCCGTTTGGACTGCTTACCTATTCAATCTAGCACAAGGAGACAGATAGGCAAATCCCCAAATCGAGTATAATGTAAGGATTTTCTACCAAAAGGGATATGTGTACAATGGTAAGTGATTAGTATTTTTTTTTAGCAAAGTTGTTTTACCATAATTAAACTGGTTTTAAAGGAGCAACAGGAGGAAGGATGGAGGAAAGAAGCCAAAAACCATTTCTGCATTTCTTTTCCACCAATGCATACAAAGACACTTCCTGTGGGAGGTCTCAGTGACTGGGGCTGTCACTCCAAAGCGAGGGACTGAGCAGTCTGGAAGTCAGGTCCTGTCTGCAGAGGTTATGTGAATGCATATATTGTTTCTCTGGTGAAGAAGATGCTATTTGGAAGCTAAACTTTTATTTACAACCTCAGATACCAACCTAGGTCTTTAGGGAAGGCTTTTCTGGGTTACTTTTTGTTTCTGAAGTCAGTATTGGATGCTAAGCTTCCTTTCAGTTTCTCATCCTGCATTTGTCCCTTGGTCTCATTGGATTTCTGGGTCTCACTTGTCTGTCTGATTTAGACTCCCGTCAACACCCAAGGCAGAGATGGCTGCTTGCTATATTTTATAGCACTTAGTAAATGCTAGCAATGGGTTTAAATCAATGAAACTTACACTTCCTCATCTTGCAACTCAGAACTTTCAGCATCACACCAATAACCTCTCAAAAAGTCAATTGCTGTTTACTTCTAGGTGTTGTTACAGGAAAAGAGCCAATTAGAACCACTCAACTGGAGGCCTCTTAGACATTGCCATGGCCCTTAGCAGCAGTAAATGAAAAGGAGAAGGGAAGTGACTACATGGCAGAGGGAAATAGCTAACCCTGGGGAGATATTCTAAATTCTTGAGTTACAACCTTCTTGTCCCTTTTTGAACTCCCAACAGTATCCTATCCTGAGAAGAAATAACTCAAATTGAAGAGGATTAGAATTTTATGGCTATAAGCTTCTCATGTTAGTGAAATGATGTTACAGCAGCATGTTCTCTAGAAATATTTGAGAATAAAATAGACAAACTTGCTTTTGCTAGACTAAATGAGTTCTGTAATACCAGGTTCCAGAAAATAACTTTTGATTAATTTTCCTTATATCTTTGCTTTTGACACAATCATCATACTTCCACTTTCTTAACAAGGGGTGTGCTTGTATTTGTGTCCTAACACACTGTACTCTGATTTAGAATATGGAACTAAATGTATTCTGAAAACTTCTGGTTCAAGCCTTTTGTTTTATAGCTGAGTAAACATAATCACACCAGAGAAGAAACATCTTACACCCTATCTAGCCAGTTACTACTCATGTGATAGAAGTGTTCCAATTCTCAGTATATTCAAATTGCACTGAAAAAAATAAAAAAAATTATGTAAGTAATTTCATACTTAACTCATGTAAATTAATTTTACACATGAAATGGCCTAAAGATGGTGGAAGCATCATCAAGAAACTTGTATTGTAGCTTTTGGAAGTAACGCTATGTACCAAACAAGTACAGAGAGGCCTCTGACGTAGGAGCAGAGCCAATTCCAGGTGGAAGAAAGCACGTGCTATCTACTTGTCAGAATGTAAAGACCACAAAGTAGCTCATCAAGTTCAAAAATATGGCCACTGTGACCGAAGTAGCTATGCTTCCCAATGTACTGGGATAATCCTGGCATAAGCATAAGCTTTCACTTTCAGAAGTGACGCTTTTCAGACAAGGTATTCAGTCAACCTGACTCTATCTATGCAGGACGGCCATACAGTTCATGTGCAATTTAAATAGGAACTATTTAAATAGCTCATGAACTTTATCACCCTGTATAGTAGGAAAGGCATCATTCCTTATCATATAATTTTTTCAGTTTCCAAAATGCCTTATTCTTAATAGAAGTATTGGTTAGAGATCGCAGATCGCAAAAATGTTCTTATAAATTGAAAACAATTAGCAAGACAGTTGTTTGGTAAGTGTGAAAGGTTTAATGAAAAGGAGAGTCCTTGATAGGGAGAACACAAGGGCAAAGGTGAACTCTGCCCACCTTCCACTAGTGCCAGAAAGAAAGATAAGAATGGTGGAGAAGGAAGGAGCAGTGTGAAGATTGGCTACTGTGGAGGTGATGTGGGCATCAACAGAATGATTATTGCTCAACTGCCATAACAAAAATGAATAAGACTCCTCATTTTTTTATGCTGATACAGCCAAAACAAATTAAAAAGTAACACCCAAGCCTCAGGAACTTTTTCCTTTTCTTAAAAAAGAATGAGTGCTTTAGTTGATTATTTAATATTTTTCCCTTTTAAAATAATTTCATTAAATAGAATTCAGTTTATTCTGCAGTTTCCTCCTTCCACCATTCTTATCTTTCTTTCCAATTGATGTAGAAGAACTTGTTTACTTTGACTTGTAGAGTTTCCCACACTCACCCCATTTAACATGTACTTGTTTCTATGTATCTCCTGTAAATTTGCAGCTGGGTTCCCAGGCTTGACCAGACTAAAGGTGCTGTTGTGCTCTTTCATCAAGGCAGACATTGGTTGACTCTCAGTTTTGTGAATTATCAGCAATTTATGTTCACTGCCTAATCCAGGGATCCGCAAACTACATCAGGCTCAACTCCTGCTTTGTAAATAAAGTTTTATTGGAACATAGCTATGCACACTTGTTTATGTATTGTCTGTGGCTGTTTTTGCTCCAGCAACAAAATTGCATAGTTATATTAGTAACTATGTGCCTTGAAAAACCTCCAGTATTTGCTATCTGCCTTTTAACTGAAAAGTTTAATGACCTCTATCCAATTCATTGATTGGGAGTTTTAAAATGGTGATAATATTATATACAATTCACTTTCTCTCTCTGTCTCTAATCTTTTAAAATACAAACTACCTTTGAATTCATAAATCCATACTGATATTTATAATTCTAATATAGGAGAACAGGTTTTTTACTTAAGCTGTTCTATATTTATATAGTTTTCCTTCAATATTGAGAATTCTACTTGTCAGGCTGGGTGTGGTGGCTCACACCTGTATTCCTAGCACTTTGGGAGGCTGAGGTGAGTGGATTGCCTGAGGTCATGAGTTTGAGACCAGTCTGAGCCAGAGAAAGTCCTTATCTCTAAAATAGCTGGGTGAGGCTCGGCACTTGTGGCTCAAGGGGCTAAGGCGTCAGTCACGTACACCTGAGTTGGTGGGTTCGAATCCAGCCTGGGCCCACTAGACAACAATGATGGCTGCAACCAAAAAATGGCCGGGCATTGTGGCGGGTCCCTATAGTCCCAGCTACTTGGGAGGCAGAGGCAGGAGATTTGCTTGAGAACAGGAATTGGAGGTTGCTGTGAGCTGTGATTCCACAGCACTCTATCCAGGGTGACAGCTTGAGGCTCTGCCTCAAAAAAAATAGATAAAAATAAATAAAATAAAATAAAATAAAATAAAATAAAATAAAAATAGCTGGGTGTTGTGGCAGGTGCCTGTAGTCCCAGCTAGTTGGGATGCTGAGCAAGAAATTCACTTAAGACCAAGAGTTTGAGGTTGCTGTGATGCCACATCACTCTACTGAGGCAACAAAGTGAGACTCTGTCTCAAAAAAAAAAAAAATTCTACTTTAGATGCAGAGTGATAAAATTATAACATAAAACTACTCATAGCTTAATTCTATGTTATAAAACAGTCTAGTAATAATAATACTATCACCAGTAAATATGATTACAAAGAAGTTAAAACAATTTTTTTGTATATGATAGCCTCATTCTTTTATGTACTTTATTCTCTACCTTTTAAGTTCAACTATGCCTTTGCTGATCTTCTGCCTACTTAATTTTTCATTTCTGATAGAGGGGTAATGAAATTTTCATGTATAATAATGGATTAATCTATTTCTCCTTGCAGTTCTATCAGTTTTTCCTTCACATGTTTTGCTTCTGTAATAAAGCAGGTGCACATTAAGGATTGTTATGTCTTCTTGGAGGACTGACAACTTTACCATTGACACATTATTGCTGCTACCTAATGCGGCTCTTTCTCCTTGATAATTTTTTTTGCTCTAAAGTCTACTCTACTTGAAATTAATGTAGTACTCCTGATTTCTTAGAATGGTATGTCTTTCTCCATAGACAATGTCTTTCTCCATTTACTTTTAATTAATTTGTATTTTTATATTTAAAGTGGGTTTATCATAGACCGTATATAATTGGTTTTATTTTTTGCCCCAATGTCCCATTCTTTGTCTTTAAATTGGTGTTTTCAGACCATTGATATTTAAGATGATTACTGATACAGTTTGAATAACATCTAGCATATTCAGTACTGTTTTTATTTGTTGTGCTTTTTGTTTCTATTTTTGTTTTCTACTTTTTTACATACCTTTTATGGTTTTATTTGAGCATTTGATATAATTCCATTTTCTCTTTTTTATTAGTCTATTCAGTATATTAGTTATTCAGTTATCCCTTTTTTTAAAAACTTTTTTCAGTAGTTTCCCTACTGTTTGTAATATACATTTACAACTAATGCAAGCTCACTTTCAAATAACACTATACCACTTCACAAGTGGTGCTACTACTTTATATTTATAAAATAACACCAGTTCCTTCTTCCCGCCCCTGTATCTTTCCTGTCATTCATTTCATTTGTATAAGTGCACACACACACACACACACATATAAACATAAGCACACACAAGTACATTATTGCTATTTCTAAAAATAAGGAGCTCTACTAGGACTCCACTTGATGCTCCCATGTCAAGTAGTAGCTGTAAACAACCTTTGATGAAACAATGACCTGATCGGAAGTGGTAACCATGGGCTCACACCCCTTAAGAATAATGTTCTGGGTTATCCTACCAAGCAGGCAATCAAGATGAGCAGAAGTATCAACCAAAGTTGAGAGGGAGAGATGATTAATATCATGGTCAATTGCAGCATTGAGGTTGTGGCTTCTTCCATTAACATTCCTGATTTTGTTAAGACCATTTGTTTAGAAATGGTCTGTGATTACCACAATGAAGAGCAGTTATTGATAGAAATGGATTTAACATGGTGCATGGATGGAACATCAGAAAGGGTAAAGGACATCATCTATGTCCTACCCATATCATTTGCATTTTAACCATTTCAATGTATCCTTTGGATTTCTGTTAGTATATGCATCTCTGTGCATGAGGGATTTTTGTAGGATGACTGAAGGCTGCTCTGCCCTTCTACATGGTAGATTGGAATCATCAGTGATGTATTAGCCTACACTCCAGAAGCAGCCCCCAGCCAAAGTTTCTGGGGAGTTGCTTTATTTTATTCCATTTTCTAGAATTTCCATTTAGGATTAAACTCCAGCAACCCACTGTAGTTGCTGGCTTCATGATGTACTGTTATTGGCTTCATTCCCTTCTTAGTGTCTCTTTCCCATCTTTTACTAGTGTTCCCAATGCCTGTCAACTAAAACCCTCAGACTCTTATCTTAGGATCTGTTTCTACAGAAATTCAAATAACAATACACAGATAAATTCTCTCAATTTTTTCTTTCAATTTTGAGCCCAGACAGACTGGGTCCACTTTTGTTAGTAACTAAATCTCTCTGGGCTTTAATTGTCCTGATGTATTAACTGCCGATACTAATAGTACATGCCTCATTGGGTTTATTACCAGTATCAAGTTAATATTTATAAAGTGTTTAAAACATTGGCTAATACAGATGCGATTTGTTTAAATACAATAATATTTAAAGTTTTTCTTTGGAGGAAGTAACGGGAAAATTTAACTATTCCCCCCTAGCCCTGCCTGAGTACTTTATAATATTTTCTGGCTATGTTAAAATCATTGATTTTCTTCAGCCATGCATATTTTTTGTAAAAAGTAGCTTGACAGTGTGTACCAACAATAGTAAATCCAGGTAAATACTATTTTTGCTGAGTTGTGAAAAAAATAACATACTAGCTTCTATTTTGTGTACAAATTGTCAAATAAATTAATAAATTAAAGGACTCAGGACAAACTTCATCTGCATTGTTGGGCAGACTTCTAACCACTACTGAGGATCCAGCTTACTTTAGAATTTGGCAGCAACTTTAAGTATGCTGTGAACATTAGCACCTGCTCTTCTTGCTTTATCTCTGCAAGTTCAAGATGGAAATGCCCCTCAAGGCATAAAAAAATGATTTTGCATGTTGTAGGTATAAAAAGCTTGAAAGCTTATGCTTTGGAAACCTTTCTCTAGCAGATGATAGGATTTTATATTCCAATGGGCTTAAAGGACTTGGCAAAAAGTCTTTAATGAGAAATTTCCCTTTTCCTAGAGCAAAAAGATATTAGATTCAATTTTATAGTTGTCGTTGTAGTGTTATGGAAAAAATCTGAAACATGATTTAGTGAAATACTTCTTTTCATTGATACATAGCCTCAGAGAGAAATTCTGCCTGTTGTAAAGTCAGGTTTAATTCTGGGACTTCGACTGATAAGGTGGTTCACTTCAGTGTGATAGGCAAGGCTCGCTTTGATTTATTGTGTCACCCAGGTTGCTGGCATGGAGGAAAGTGGATTCTGCTTGTTTTGTTCGCCTCCTGATGAGGTTTCCCTGACTTCATTCTTAGCTCGGCATCGGAGCCACTTTCTTTCCCTGGTTGTTCTCAAGCATGCCTCTCTGACGGCTTTATCAATATGTCCTCTTCCTTTTCCCAGGGCTGCTGCTACTTCATTCCACCACTAAATGAAAACATCAAGTTGCATAAGGACTTTCTCTCATTTCCACTGGCTTATTCCCAAAGCAGTAGATCTCCTGGGACCTCACTCAAGGTTTTGTGATGGCTGCTACTTACCTATGGGTATTTCTTGCCAAGCTTTTTTTTAATCTTAAAAGCAATATAGTCTTTAAAAAAAAAAACCCGAGCCCTGTGAAATATGGAAATATAAAAATGAAAACGCATTCATTATCTCATTCTTCTGGAAATAATTTTATACATTACTGTAGATTTTTTTGCTCTAAGGAAATACTTTTCAAGGGATTCTACTATGTGTTCTCTCTCTCTCTTTTTTAATTTTATATTAATAGGAGGGTACATATGATTAGGTTACATTGTTTGGGTTTATAAGGTAAAGTCCAAGTTGTAGTTGTGTTCTTCATTCAGGAGATGTGCCCTATACCCCTACATGGTACCCATTAGGTGAGAACTTACCAAGTCCCCTCCACCTTTCCCTCACTCCCGCTCTTGAATTTAATTGAGTTTTTCTCTCATGTGGGCCTGAAGTTGTTAATCTACTACTTTCAAATTAGCATTGAGTACATGGGATGCTTGATTTTCCATTCTTATGATTCTTCACTTTGGAAAATGTTCTCCAAATACCCTTCCAGGCTATCATGAAAGATACAAAGTCCCCATCTCTTTTTATGGCTGAATAGTATTGCATAGTATACATATAGCACAATTTATTAATTCATTCATGGGTTGATGGGTACTTGGGTTGTTTCCACATCTTTGCAATTGTGAATTTAGCTGCTATAAATATTTGAGTGCAAATGTCCTTATGGTAAAATGACTTTTTTTCTTTTGGGTAGATACCTAGTAATGTGACTGCAGGATCAAATGGGAGGTCTAGTTTTCGTTCTTTAAGGACCCTTCATACTTCTTTCCACAAAGGCTAAACTAGTTTGTAGTCCCACCAGCACTGCAAGAGTGTTCCCCTCTCTTTTCACCCAAGTCAGCATCTATAGCTTTGGAACCTCCTAATGTGAGCTGTTTTCCTTGGGATTAGGTGATGTGTCAAAGTGGTTTCGATCTGAATTTCTCTGACAATTTAGGATGATGAGAATTTTGTCATGTGTTTGTTGAAGATTCTCTTTTGAAACTTGATCTGTTCATCATGCCCAGCTGGGTTCCATAAATATGTACAAATTTATACATTTTACTATTTCCTCGAAAGGTATGAATTAATTCAGTTGTTCTTTTCTGGTCTCCTTTATTTGGGTTGGCCTTTCCTCTTCAAAATATATAAACTAATTTTCCTCCACAAGAGGATACTCAATTTCAACAAAGCTGATTTCTTGTGTTTAATTATAGATTAAGATCTATTATTAAAAATACATATTAAAATATTTAAAAATAATTCCAGCATGAATATTGACCATCAACTTTAAAGTTTACCATAGAAATTTGTCTTCTACAATGACTAAAATTCATTAACTTTTTTTAAACAACAAAACATAACTAATATGAAAATTAACTACCCAAAAGTAACATTTGGTTTTATTAACTTTCTCAACTTTTTTCATTATAACTAAGTCTAATCCTTGTCCTCTTCTTTTTATAAATTTTAAATATGTAACTCCGATATTTAGCTTTAGTTTCATGCTCAATTTGATTCTTAAATCAAAACTCTTTAAATTCCAGTCAATTAAATTTTTTTTGGCAGGGGGGAGGATTTTATCATTCTTCTTCAGGACAGTGGTTCTCAGAAGCTTTTATTTTGCTTCCTAGGGGACATTTGTGTGGAGACATCTTTGGTTGTCAACTGGGGAAGGAGGTGGTATTATTTACATTTAGTAGGTGAAGGCAGAGGTGTTGATAAATACTCTACAGTATACAAGACCGCACCATTCCCCATAAATTATCTGACCCCAATATTAATCATGTCAAGGTTGAAACTCCTGCCTTAGGATGAGGTTATCAGCTCACTGCTTTCCAGCTGATTCCCAGGTAGTTGGTAAGCTCTGTACACATATGACTTCCTGTAGTCACAGATGGGTGCATTTGATGTCTCACTTTCTTTCTCCTCAAGATAATTGAGTTAAGCAGATGCTTTGAAAAGCCCCTAGCAATGGCTAGAGAGTGACTAATTCTCCCATCCTGTTATGGGTTGAATGCAAATTCCCATGTTGATGTCCTAATCCCCTGTACCTCAAAAAGTGATCTTTTTTGGCAAAGGGTCGTTGCAGATGAAATTAGTTAAGATGAGATCAGTAGGGTGGGCCTTGATCTTTCATGAATGGTATCCTTATAACAGGGAAATTGGTACACAGAGACAGATGTGCACTCTAGGAGAGAGCCATCTGAAGATAAGCGCAGAGATTGGTAATATGTCTACAGCCAAGGAGAGCCAGAGCCGGGCAGCAACCACCAGATGCTGGCAGAGAGGCGTGACCCAGACTTTGCCACTCAGCCCTCAGGAGAACCCATGCCGCCCACAGCCGGATTTCAGGCTTGTAGTTTTCAAGTCCTGTGAGACAGTAAGTTTCTGTTGTTTAAATGACTTAGTTTTTAGTATTTTATCATAGAAGCTCTAGAAAACACATGCGTCCTTCTGGGTTAAATTTAATTTAAAATTAGCTACTTAAAATATAAGTTAAAGATGGAAACATAAAGAAATAAAGTCCAAGAATTTCAGTTCATTTTATTGTTGTTATTGTTTTTCATAAAGCTGTTTCCTCTGTCTTCTAAGTTATTGTGTTAGGCGTTGTTTTCTTTCAATACTGTCTTAATCTTCCTCATCTTTCATTTTTACCAGCCAGCCTTTGCTTCCAAGGATGTCACTTTTTATGCTGATTACTCAGACTGGAAAAATCACTTTCCTCCTTTCCAGACTATACCTTTTGCTCCATTTAGGGAATTTGATTATTTTTAGCATAATAATTTTTTTTCTCATATACTCTTTGACTCTTTTGAACCACTGTGGGTTGCTTGTGACTGCTTTTCATTTCTAGGAACCAACATGTGCATATGTCTTCATTTGTCATTGATTTCAAATTCTGCTTTTCTTTTCAATCTGATTGTGCATTGTTTTATTTTCCTAAAAGCCTACTTTAAGATAGGCCACCTTGTTGTGACCCCTCTGGCCCTGGTCTCGGTTGCTGCAGGAATGAACCAGGCGTGACAGGGATTAGAAGTACAAACTTGCGGGAGGCGGGCTAACCTTAGTTGCAGGGTAGCCCCGAGCCCCCCTCCACAATGGCTATTTATGAAGGTCATACACAACAGGTGTGGAGAGTTAAGGTAATTGCTTATGAGGGCTGCATGCATAAGGACTGCCACGTGCTCTCCTCACATGTTCTTTCCCCGCAACCCCCGTGAAGAACTACTAAGCATCAACATGCTAACTAGTGAGTGACCGAGCTTATCTCATTCTGGAACACTGAGTTACTTGGGGGATTGCCCCCAAGTCACAAAACGTCTCTGAGCTTGCCAGGAGACTGTCCTATTCTCAATATTTCCTTTCAATGTGATAAGAATCAGTAACTGTCCTTTGCAAGCATGGTGTCCATTCCTCTACAGCCACCTAACCTGCCATTTACAACATTTCATATAAAAGTTATTGTATTATTCTGATATTTCTTTTCATCCCGGATACATAATTCTTCTAAAACCACTTTTAACTCTTTTTTATCATATAAAACACATGAAAGTGCAAAAGAAGTGTGGGCATAAAATTTTAGATTTTTTTGTCTTTGGGAGGCAAAAATTGTTCTGGGAATTCAAAGACTTCATGTATTTGCTGAATCCTACCTTCTCAGAGTCTAAACTAATTATAAGGCTGGCTCTATTCATTTTATAACTTTTATAAGTCTTCAGTTTAGGGATGATTTTAAATACTGGGATGGCCAAATTAATACATACAGTACATAGGTACTGACTGTCACGTGAAATACACAATGTAATTGAAATTTTGGCAAGAAGAGAGAAAATAACAAATGGCTTCACGTAGGAGGGACGTATGTTAATTCTTCATAACCCCACTTAACAAACAACAAAGCTTTCAGATCTAGATATGGACTGTCATGTGGGCAACTTGGTGAGTTCTCTAAGCCTCAGTTTCCGTAACTCTAATTATATAAATTCTTTCCATTTCAACCCCTATCACTGACTTTATCCAGGATGAAGTGCTAATGTGGCCTTGAATGCATACTCTTATTGCCTGGTAGGGGCTGCCTAAAGCATGATCACTCTTTGAGGAGAATCAGGAGGGTAAATCAATATTCAGTCCAAGAGTCTCCCCATGAAGTATTCTTGTCGGCCAGAGTTTAGGAAAAGATAGGAGTGACAGGTACCAGTGTACTTTTGGACTTTCAAATAGAGACTCCATGCTAATACTTAAAATTAGATCAAATTTTAACTATTCTGAAAGTATGGAAGAAAATTAGCCAGTTGATTGCATCCTTATGCTGGGAGTTTATTCTTGGTATAATCAACTATGCCTGGTGTGGGCAGGAAAATTTTGAGTGCCCTTTCCACAGCAGTATGGGAGCAGTGAATCCAGACCTAGTTTTAGATGTGTGGGTCAGATTACAAAACATAATCTAGTACTTCATTTGAAAAATACATGTATAGCTTCCTAGGGTGACTCTTTGAAGATGAGGCCAGTTATTTAGATTTGTGTTATTGTTTGTATTTGTTAAAATCAGATTTAATGTACAGTCATACCTTAGGGAGCAACATTATATTTATATCTTTGAGTGTGACCTCCTGAAATAGGACATTGTTCCAGGTTGGGTACAAAGTCTTCTCTAAGTCTGCTTGTTTCATGTTAAGGAAAAATGAACTTCTAATGGATGTTCTCCAGGCTGGACACTTGCTAACTCACTCTTTGAACAAAATGCTATTATTGGGAAGAAAGAAAGTGACAAGAATTCAAATACGGGCAAGCTCTTAATACTTGCTTGTGTCTAAAATGACTCTAGGGCTCCCCTTACCTCCCTAAGATGTGGAATATCTCAACCAATGCAATAACTTACTGCAAAGCTCTGGGAGTGAGAAGACAAAGCACACACTTGAGCCAAATGTTCTGGGGCTCTGCCTCTTCCTCTGCTAACAGAGTCCTCTCTTTTTGAACCCTCTTCTCCCTTTCTTCCTCTTCCCCCCAGTCCTTTTCTATACTTGGGCTCACACCCCTCTGACTTTCACTCTTTCTCTTTTTGTTGTTGGTGGTGATTGTTTTTTACCTGTTCTTAAACCTGCCAGTCATCATGTCATCTGGGCTAATGAGCACTTGCTGAGCCCTAGATCATCTATGCAGACTTAGCAAGGGCAGCTCTCTGAAGTTCAAGAATGTGACTTCTCTAATAAGCATGGCTAATGTTATGGTACAGAGGTTTTTCCCACCTAATCACTGGGATTCCATTTTCTCATCTCTAATAAGCTGTTTCTTTCTCTGCTGGTCTCACTGTCTTTATCCAGGATGAAGTGCTAATGTGGCCTTGAATGCATACTCTGATTGGCTGGTAGGGGCTGTCTTAAGCATGATCACTCTTTGAGGAGAATCAGGAGGGTAAATCAATATTCAGTCCAAGAGTCTGAATGTGTTCAAGTGCACATTCATATTTTAGCACTGCAGAGGGCTTTTGGTGCACGAGCCTCACATTGTTCAGGTCCTCTGCACAGATTCAAAAAATTAAACAACCTTTTCTAGGCACCTTGAGCATCATTTCCTCCTGAGCTCTTGCCATTTCTCCCAAGACCCTTCCTGATGCTCAAAGTCACATTTAGAGTCCAGCACTCTGACCATGATGACACCTGATCCCCAATGCTCTGGCCCCGGGCTGAGCCATTGCCTTTGGCCTTGTTTGGTTTCTGGACAATCTTTATTCTTCCTGGCTTAAATCCTAGTCCTGTGATGGCTCTGAGAGAAACATTTTCTCTTTTCTTTCTTATTATTTCTTCTCTAGCAGCCTTCTTTACCATCTTTGCCAAAGCCTCTGACTGATTGTTCTCTGTCTCCCTGCCAGTTTCCCATCAAACCGTTGTACTGGCAGGTAATTTAAAACCCTCTGAACTCTAGATTGAGATATGCTGCTTTGCTTCATTCTGATCTCAGCGCCATTTAGTAGAATTTGCCTCCGGTTCTGGTGTTTTCATTCTTTAATCTTTCCTAGCTGTCTCTCTTCTTTGCTGTTGTTTAAGGTTTCTCTATTTCTTTTAACCAGACTTTTAACAATTCTTCTGTAGTAATTGCCACTGCCTCATAGTTCCAAGTTGATTTTGGGAAATGGCAAAGTCTATGCATGTATAACCCTTGCGTTACATCGTCTCCAAAGGATATCAATAGTACTAGGTCTCTGGTTTGCCCTGGTTCCTTCTCATGTAGTTAGAAAGCCATTTTTTTGTTGTTGCTTTATATTTGGTGTTTAAAATTCATCATGAACACCTTTTCATCTTACTATTTCATGGAAGACCTAGATCAGATGAATCATGAGCTAAGTGCATAATGTTTGGATGGATGTTTGCAGTCTGTTTTATAAAGCAAATATTTATTTCCTTCACTGGAGAACTACTGGGTTCTGTAAGTTTGTAACTAGTAAAACAAACAATTTGTCATATATTTTTATCCCTTTCCTATATGGAAGCAGACTTTCCTCTGAGAATATGAGTTTAGTAATTAATAGAATAAATATCTTATAAGATGACTATAAACACATTTTCTCTTAGGCTGTGAACTTTTTTTTAGGGCCTGGGCTACTCTTCTTCATCTTTATTACCCATATTTTGCAAAGTACCAGACATAAATTTGGTCCTCACTAAATACTCAAATAATTGAAGTCCTCCATGAAAAATTAATTAAATATTCACATTTGGAATTCTCTTTAAGTTCTGATAAATATTTTCAAAGTTATCCATCTTATCTTCCATAGGAAACCATGTCTTAGAAGACCAGAGTTTTTGCATTTAGAAGACAGGGCATCAAGGTGGGCTTGATCTTAAAGTTTTAGGGGGGCTACTTCCTAAAACTTTTGAACTTCATTTCTAACCAGTATTAATTAGGAATATAATACATCTGACACTGTAAATGGAAAAAAAGAATAAGGCATGACACAGGGTTGCTAGATGCTCAATAAATACTTTTAAAAATAGTAGAAGCTTCTTTCTTTGATTCCCATTATCTGTTTTTAAAAAATGTAAGAATAAAGATTTTTAAAAATTTAATACCTTAAAGTTAACGTTGTTTAATTCTATTTTTTTTAAAAGAATCCATGGGTTTTTGACTTTTGAACATCAGTGAGGTGAAAGAAATTTTTTTTTCTTTCAAATCACATTATCTGGGGGACACTCTTGCTTCTGGAAGTGATAGACCACGTTGCAAGCAGATGACTCTCTTACAGAAAACAACCATGAAACTTGGATTTAACACAAAGAGCAACCACTTGGAGAATGAACAGAAGCATTCCTTGATATACATGCAGAGGAGTGACCAGATGGTGTTTCGAAATATGTCCCTCATTTTGTCATTTTTGGCCTCTGGGTTATTAAGTGCATTTTGCTCAGCTCTTACATTGGAGACTGGAGCTGTCTGGATTTCTGGCAAGAGGAACCAGAAAACTAAAGCAAGGGACACGTGGCTGCTGAATAATACAGGGGAATCCCAGCAATGAAAGAACCGGAGAAGGGATTAAAACATCCTGTCTATCCATATATCCAACTGATCTCTGGACATACATGTTATAAAAATTGGCTCAGCAGCTCAGCTGAAGGGAAAAAGTCTGAAGAGAAAATGTATCTTTCTGCCTTCAAATCAGTTTCCAACTTAAGCCCAGCCAAAATAATTGCTTGCTGAAGTAAAAGAAACAACATGTGCTGGGAAAACAAAGAACAAAACAAACAAACAAAATCCAGTGTTTGGAATCTCTGCCATTTAACATTTAAAATATGCGGGTTAAAATCTGAAATCATCTGACATACATAAAAGCAAACAAACAAACAAACAAAATGCAACAAGAAAATAGAACAATACCCAATAGAAAGAAGATCAAATGAGTCCAACCCTGAGATGAAGCAGATTCTGGAGCTAGTAGAGAAGAATTTTAAGACAGCTATTAAATGTATTCTTAATAAAGTAAAACTAAAATGTGCTCACAATGATTTAAAAGACATGAACTCTCAGTATAACAATAGCAATGTTCAAATAGAACCAAACAGAAATTGTACGACTGAAAATTGCATAGATGCAATAAATCTCACTCATTTGTTAGGAAGACTAAATGCACATTTGGTAAGTCTTGCAGCCCTGTGCTTTGTGTAGATATCCTGTAATTTTCCTCTTGCCTCAAACATTCAGTAATGATGATAACATCTTTTTGGGTCCACTCAGCCTTCAAGGTCAATTCTTTAATGGATACACAAGCTCCTAGCTAATGCAGATTCTATTATTATTATTATTATTATTATAGTGGTGGTTTAAATAGTAAAAATTTGTTTTCTTACTTTTCTGTAATTCAGAAACCTAATGTTGGGTTACACTCAAGATGTTGGTAGGGCTGTATCTTGTTCTGGGGATTCTGGAGGTGGGAGAATCCATTTACTTGCTTTTTCCAGCTTCTAGAAACTACTTGCATTCTTTAGCTCACAACTACCCTCCTTCATTTATAAGCCAAAATGACTGACCTGGTCCTGACCATGCTGTCCTCTCACTTATTCTCTGCCACCTGGGAAGGTTCTCTGCTTTGAACGACTCATGTGATTAGGTTGGTCCTAGCTGGCTGGCCAGGACAGTCTACTCATCTCAAGGTCATTAAGTAGAATCATACCTGCAGAGTCTTTTTTTTGCCACGTAAGGTAATATATTCACAGGTACTGGAGATTGGAATATGGATGTTTGGGGGTGCTATTTATTTTTTGCTATTTCCTTTATTTTCTCTTAATATCTTAATGGACAGATATTAGTCTTCTATACTTTTTGATTTTTCTGTTATGTTATTGTTCTCTTTGTCCCTTTGATTTTTTTTGTGCCCTATTTAATTAAAAAAAATCTTTTAAAATTGTTTTAGATTTACACCGAACTTGTGACAATAGTCCAGGAGTTCCCATTTACTCTACATCCAGTTTCTCTTATTATTAACATCTTACATTACTAGTATAGTATTGTTACAATTCATCAATCAGTATTGATACACTAATTAAAGTCCATATTTTATTCAGATCTCCTTTGTTGTTGTTTCAGATTGCTTTTGTTTTTACCAAATATTCCCCTTTTTTCATTCCAGGATCTCATCTAAGATACTAAATTGTGTTTAGTTATCTTGTCTTCCTGGTTCTCTTAGTTGTGACATTTTCTCACTTTCTTTGTATTTGATAACCTTGAACATTTTGAGTTCTAGAGAGATATTTTGTAGAACGCCTCCCCATTAGGATTTTCCAGATGTTTTATCATAAACGTGGATTCATTAACCTGGCCTGGCTAATTAGCTTAACTATTTTTATTGGTTGTGACTACTGTTTCTGTAGGAGATAACATGGCTCAGAAAAGCCCCAATTCCAGGACTTCTGTTGGGGTAAGGAGAAAAGAGAGATTTTCTTTCTGCTGACCTTGGAACTGTGATGATTTAAGTTTAACTCTCCAGGGGAATGCTACGAGGGTGAAGTCTGCTTCAGGAAGATATAATATAAAGGAAAGGTAGAGAAAAGATGGGCAGCAATATTTTTCTGATGATAACACCTGGCACCCGGATTCAGACATGCCTACTCAGGAATGTTTCCATTGGGAGCCAGTAACTTCTGTATTGGGTATAAGCCTATTTGGTTTGGATTTATGCCATCTGTAACCAGAATCTCTGTGTACTTTACTTACCTTGGTTTCACTGCTTTATATTAAATTTATTATCTTAACATTCTAGAATGTAACACATATGTTAGAATATCCTTTAATCACACAGATTTCACTAAACCTAAAATTTATCTTCAGTCTCTTGAGAGTTGTACCATAATCACAGCACTTCTTTTGTGTAAAAACTACGTAGAAATATTATGCTGACAGTTGAGATAATTTTAATTCAGACCACAGGAATATAAGTGCCACATATATCTTTAATAATAAATTGGAGCATATTGAAAACCTTTGAACTTTCTCTACCTATGTATATTTTGTCTTCCAAATTACCATTTGTTTAAGGATATACAAGTTCAGAATAGGAGAACCTTAATTGGAAGAAGTTATCAGTTATCTCACTTGCTTAGGCTGTTGAAGGGGAATTCATAACGTTAGTCTGAATTTGAATGACTCTCTGCCAAGGCTTAAAAAGATAAATTGGAATATGTTATTATAATACTATCCCCTTCTGTAATAATATCATGATCTTTTCTTATAGTTTATTTTTTTTATTGTTGGGGATTTATTGAGGGTACAAGAAACCATGTTACACTGGTTGCATTTGTTGGGAAAAGTCCCTCTTACAATCGTGTTTTGCCCCCAAAAGGAGTGGCACACACCAAGACCCCAAGACCCCACCCCCCTCACTCCTTCCCTCTCTCTGCTTTTCCTTTCCCCACCCCTACCTCATTCTTCCTCTCTCTGCTCTCCCCTTCCTTCACCCCCACCATGTCAATAATTGTCATTAATTGTCCTCATATCAAACTTGAGTACATGGGATTCATGCTTCTCCATTCTTGAGATGCTCTACTAAGAATAGTGTGTTTCACTTCCAACCAGGTTAATACAAAGGCTGTAAAGTCTCCATTTTTTTTAATGGCTGAATAGTATTCCATAGTGTACATATACC
>CAUYON010197090.1:0-21282 GCA_963573935.1 Arctocebus calabarensis
TTGATTGATTCAATAATTTTTTAATATCAATATGGACTAAAGGATAAGAAATATTCAACCATAGAGGCTTTAGAAAAGCCAGGTGAAGGTTATCATTAAATCTTTTTTTTTTTTGAGATAGATGGTCACTTTATTGCCCTCAGTAGAGTGCCCTAGAGTCACAGCTCACAGTAGCCTCAAACTCTTGGGCTCAAGTCATTCTCTTGCCTCAGTCTTCTAAGTAGCTGGGACTACAGGTGCCCACCACAATGCCCAGCTATTTTTTGTTGCAGCTGTCATTGTTTGGAGCTGGTCCAGGCCAGGTTCAAATCGCCACCCTGAGTGTATGTGGCTGGTGCCATAACCACTGTGCCTCGAGTGCCAAGCCAGTATTTTTAGTTCTTACAGGCTAAGATAATTTCTTTCAGAATTCATTTCTACGACTTGCCACCACAGAAATGAAGTAGGGAAGAATCCAAATGATATTTTTTAAAGATGAATATTGAAACAAAATTGTATTCCAAAAGCAGGAAAACATAGCTCATCTAATCTTACCTACTTTGTTTCTTTTTAACCAGGTATAAATAAAAATAGTTGAGGATTAGAGAATTACTTAAGTGATTTTCACACAGAATACATATAACAGATCAAATGTGTAATTTTTTAAGAAATATTTATTGCTTAAATAAGAATAATGGATTAGGGAAAATGAAGCCATTTCTATTTAACTTCGATAAGTAGGTATTACATGTTTGCAGGACACATTTTCCCCCATTATTTCTATTAATTAATTTATCAGCCAATAACTTCTGCACCAATTGCCAGGCACAACAGGGAATTTGAGGGTCAATTAGGCAGTATCCTACACCTAAGGAACCAGCAGTTAGAAGGGGAAATAAGACTGCCATACAAATAATTATAAAGATATACTCTTGAAATACAAGGTTTTCCCTAAAAACAAAGGTACAGAATTTTCTTATAACTCTCTTCCCCCATCCCTACAGACAATGTATCTATGGCCATTGGAAGGGCTCTGCTTTTGCAGACCTGTAAATATCTTCCCTCTCCTTTCATTTCTGGGGCATGGAATGGGAAAAATTATGCTTCTGGCTCAAGGTATACCCATATTAACAAATGTTAAGGCAATTACCACCACATAATTCGTCCTATTCAACCAATTACATCAGTGAGATATGTCCTAGAATCACACTGAAAAGACACAGCTTTTAGCATTGAAAGATGCAGTGAAACAATGAAACCCCACGATAGACCCATCACTGTTTCATAACCTCTACTCTTAGCCTACAGAACAATGCTTTACTCACATGAGGATAACACAGGACACTACAAAAGCAATGTTTTGGTTTGGTTTTCTTTTGAGACAGAGTCTCACTACGTCGGCCTCGGTAGAATACCATGGCATCACAGCTCACAGCAACCTTGGGCTTAAGAGATTCTCTTGCCTCAGCCTCCCAAGTAGCTGGGACTACAGGCACCTGCCACAACGCCTGGCTATTCCTTTGTTATTGTTGTCACTGTTGTTTAGCAGGCACAGGTCAGGTTTGAACCCACCAGCCCAGGTGCATGTGACCAGCGCCCCAACTACTGAGCTATGGGTCCCAAGCCGCAAAAGCAATGTTCTAAAAGATAAGTCTAATTTCCTGAAAGACATCACGGCTTTTAAAATTATAAACATTAAGTCAAGGAATTCTATGTAAATACTAAAGCCTTGACAATCTTCTAAAATAACATGTCCAAAAAGAGAATAACATCACTCAAAACTCTGCCAAGTCTGAGTATAACAGAGAGAAAAACAGGAAACAACTAAAATATTTCTCAGCAGAGGAATGGAACATCATTGCAAACTGCTGATATTGAGGAAAATGGAAAAACAGGAAACACACTCCTCAGGAAAAAACTGGTTAACTACATTATGGTTAACCAACTAGAATATTATGCAACCATTAAAAAATGATAGGCTTGGGTGGCGCCAGTAGCCCAAAGGAGTAGGGTGCCGACCCCATATGCCAGAGGTGGCAGGTTCAAACCCAGCCCTGGCCAAAAACTGCAAAAAAAAGATAGGCGTGGCTTGGCACTTATAACTCAGAGGCTAGGGCGCCAGCCACATACTGGTGGGTTCAAATCCAGCCCGGGTCTGCCAAACAGCAATGATAACTACAACCAAAAAATAGCCGGGCATTGTGGCTGACGCTTTCTCAGCTACTTTGGACGCTTTCCCAGCTACTTGGGAAGCTGAGGCAAGAGAATCCTTTCAGCTCAAGAGTTTGAAGTTGCTGTGAGCTGTGATGCCACTGCACTCTACTAAGGACAACAGCTTGAGATTCTTACTCAAAAAAAAAAAAGATAGGCTTCTATGCACTGGAAGCCTCTTGAACAGGGAGGCGTGTCCAACCTGTGGCTTAGTGGGCCCAGGTCGCATGCTGATTTTTTGAGAATCTTTTTTGCTAATGTGTGGTGCTGTATATCACAACATTTATGCAGGTACTTTTTTTGCTAATCAACTTTCGTTAGTGCTTGTGTGTTTAAAGTGTGGCCCAAGACAATAATTATTCTTTTAATGTGCAGCAGAGAAAAAAAAATTGGACACGCCTGATAGAGGAGCTCACATGAAAAACTTACAACAGTAGTTGCCTCTGCAGAGGCAGAATTAGGCGGGATGACTATTTATGAAATGTTTTACTTCATACCTTTGGTCTTGGTGGAATTATGATTAACATGCATTATTTAAAAATAAAACAGAAAAAAAATATCACGTACTAAATACCATTTTGAACGGCAAGAAAAAGGAAAAATAACTGTGCTATCGACAACAGGAAAAAAAACCAAGCATTATGAGGTCAATGTGAGAGATTTTTCACAACAAAAAAGATAAGAGTACGTAACTTTATTTTGGTCAAATGAGTATTTGATAATTATATTTGCCAAAGAAAACAAATGCTAATTTGCAAAAAGAATTGAATTGGAGCAAGTGTCAGTTTTTCTAAAAAAAATAAAACTTTAAACAAAAATTAGTATGAGAATGTTGTAACATTTTATAAAGTATTTTCTATTTCCACAGCTACCCTCACATATTTTCTCATTTGTTTGCTTTATTCAAAGCATCATCCCCAATGCTAACACTTCAAGAATTAGCACTGAGCAAAACTACATTTTTCATAGCCAGTAGAATCTTTTGTTGCATAAATTTCAAAATCCTTATCAAAGGCAGAACCTAGTTATCATAAAGAATGGGATATCATAGGATAAATTATTTGTACAAGTCCTCCAGATACTCAATCTTCAAGGTACAATGACAAATTCTGTGCCTAGGACAGAATTCTCCTTGAGAACTAAGGCAGTAGTTCAAGAACTGCCACAACTCAAAGATGTAACAAGGCTTTTAAATTCTGATCCAACGTTAAGGCTCCAAACTGCTGTAACTGAGAGATCATTTCTTCCTTTACTTCTTAAAAGTTTTGTTCAGAAACAAAAACAACAAAAGTAACTGTGTTATCCAGTATGAAATTCTGCAATGTGAATTTTCAATTTAATAACTAGTCCAGGAATAAGGCAGCCAGGGAAAGAAAACAAAAACGAGGTGGAGATGAGGCTACAGACTGCATCATGCTCACTGCCTGAGGAAGACAGTGGAGAAAGTCCAGGATTGGAAGAACAGGATTCAACTTGGACTTGTGAATTCCCGATCCTTTGACAGTGTACACTCTGCTTACGTGTGTGTGACAGGGTGAGAATGCATGAAGGCACGTGAAGAGTATTAGGAGTAGAATCTAAAAATGGAGAGAATGAAGCAGAAAAGAAAGCCAGGAAAACGTAAACGCTACTTATTTTTACAGTATCATGTGCAGCTGACAATGTATTTTGCAGATTTGTATTTTCCACACTGTGTCCTAACATGTGCAATGATGCATGCAGGCATCTATGCTTTTAAAGAAATAATTTTAGCAGCAATAATAATTTTACCACTCAGATGTTTTCTTGGCTGTAATTTTTACTGAGTTAATTCGCTTGTTCACTTTCAAAGATTTATCAATTTGAGAAACTAAAATAGTACCATTCCTCATTTTCTGGCAAAGCTAATTATCAAATGATTGGTCAGTAAAGAACTTGTCCCTCCTGAGTATTTAATCAAGAGTCAAAATCCTGCACCAGTTAAATTATCTGGCAACGGCAAAATTATGTTGGATTTACAAAACAAGAGAGGAATATTAATAACCCTCCAAAACTAAGTCCTTTAAAATTAAAATTACAGAGGCTGGACATGGTGGCTCACACCTATAATCCCAGCACACTGGGAGGCCAAAGTGGGTGCATTGCTGGAGGTCAGGAGTTTGAGACCAGCCTGAGCAAGAGTGAGACTCCGTCTCTAAAAGTTAACTGGGTGTGATGGTGGGTGCCTGTAGTCCCAGCTACTTGGGAAGCTAAGACAATATCACTTGAACCCAGGAGTTTGAGGTTCCTGTGAGCTATGATACCACAACACTCTACTGAGGGCAACACAGTGAGACTCTGTCTTAAGATAAATAAATAAAATTAAAAGAAACTTTAATTTACAATTACATTATACTCCAAAATAGAGGCATCCAGCACCACATAAATAAAATAATGAGTTGACAGTCTGAAGATATGAGGGCTTATCCTTTGAAGAATTTAAAATGTTTTATATATTCAGCTAAAAGTTTTTATGCTACTATGACCAAATTTAATGGAAAATCCTCACTTTAAGTTTTACAGCAGAGACTCCAGATGCTCTATTTTAATAACTAATAGCACAATACACTCTAAAAACAGATTTGAAAATCAAATGATTTCTGGAAAACTGAAAAAAATGAAAATAAGTTATTGTTATAGCTAATGAATTTTTTTTTCACTTGGTAGTAATGCTGTCTCAGGAACATTTTACTTTTTGGCAGCCATTAGGAATTTTGAAATCCTACTTTTTATCTGGAAACTTACTAAGTCTTTCATGTGTGTGTGGCCTGTCCAAAAGTGTGAATTACCTGCCATTTCATCATTAACCTGTAATAAAAGTTTGACAAGGAAAGCTCTTGGCTTACAAAAGTCACTCATTAGAAGTGACAGGGTTTTTTTCCCCCCAAAACAGAGATTATCTCCCAAGTCACTAATTTATCCACACAACAGCTAACTGTTTAGCATCTGTTAGGATTAACAGACTATCATCTATATCTACTGGAGCAATAAAGACTGAGAAGAAAATGAAGAAAACAAGTGAAAGGCAAAAATCTGCTTCGAGTTCTGCTCAAGCCCAGCCTACGAGTCATATAAAAGTGTACACTTACCCCCCAGGGGCACTAAGAGCAAACCCGCAGCCTCTCTATCCTCATTCTCCCATCCTACACTAACCTACCCAATTAACCTCTCCTTGAACACAATCAAACCCCTTCCCAGTCTGAGAACCTGCACTCAGTCTGACCCACGAACTACTCAGCTTCTGAAGCTTAAGATTCTCTGTAGCTCAAGGCTCAGGTAACCAATCAAACCCTAAGTCTGTCACCTCGCTGCTAACGTGAACATCCCAGCTCCAGCAAGACTGATCTCGTATTTCTCAGAACGAGAAGGCTGACACCTAGGTTTATACCTCTGCCCTAGTAGGTAGCGGTCCACACCCCTGGGTAGAATACTCTTTACTCTTTTCTCAGCCTTTAATAAGAAGGCCTTCCCCAAGTACTACTTCCATCATAAATCTAGTCATTACTGCACTTTCTTTCTTCTCATCACCTGGAGCATTTCGCATTTTCATCAGGTGCTGAAGCACTTGCCTATATTCAACCTTGACTTTCACCTTTCTTTAGTATCCTCCCCACCCCCACATCAGGCCTTTCCAGGTTCCTTGAAGTCAACAGTGCTTAAAGAATCTCCTGTTACCTCTTGCCCTACAAGGTCTCTCATCCAAAGTGCTCAGCATCTCTTACAGATGCTGAAAGTTAATCGGAGTGTTTTCTACTTGTGGAAGCTTCTGCGTTGCCATGACAGCTGTGAACAGAAGCTAAGGCACCACTTTCCCCCCAAACTAGAAGCACCATGTCTAGGTAATGGTTGCACAACTTCATGAATATACCTGAAACCACTGCCCTTTTTGACTCTCTCTGAACTCAAATTTGTTCCCTTGTATGGAGATGTATAAACTATAAACATGGAAATCATATACAAACTTATATAGACTAAAAGATATATTAAAAAAGAAAACTTCTACCTAAATAACAACCATAAGTAAAGGTCACAATCTAAGTTTTGTCTTGTATAATAAACAGCCAATGATCTTTGCCATGCTTTCAGACTCTAAATAAAGTTATTTTTATAAACATTAGGTGGTTTTTCACACTTTTCAATTCTCGTCTGATGCTCAATCTTTCACAATAATTATTACAATGTTAATTACTAACTATAACTGATAGCTCCATATGTTACAGAAAATATGGCTTTATAAAGCATATAGTAAATTGAAAATGGCAACATGGTGGTAACATTTCATAGAAGATAAACTCAGTATTTATATTACCTCTAAATCCTATGTTTTTATTGCAACAAATGAGAAAGTAAAGAACATCATTTTTAGGATTACGGAATTTTTAAAAAAGTCTCTCAGGAAAGATCCTGATAGTGACATATAAGGACATTTCTAGGAACAATTATGGATAAGTTCTTGGCAAAATGATCCAGAATGTTTGTATAACTAAATATTTTCAATGCACTGCAAATTTGCCAGCAGCAGTCAGTAGGTAACCTTTTTGCTCGTTTGTTATTTTTAAAGATGGGCCTAATTTAGTCACAAAATTATCTGTCAGCATGTTTGTGTGTCTGTTCTAAGTAATAATATAGATATAAACAGCAGTTGCTGTGTGAAACACCAAAACTGAATGCTGTCTATATCTGGAAAATACAAGCTGAGTTGCCAGAAAACACAAATGGCAAATATAAAAGACTAAAAAGGGCAGTGCCTGTGGCTCAAGGAGTGGGGTGCTGGCCCCATATACCGTAGGTGGCGGGTTCAAACCCGGCCCTGGCCAAAAACTGCAAAAGACAAAAAAGAGAGAAAGAAAAAGAAAGACGACTAAAAAGGCTAGGCGCAGAGGCTCACGCCAGTAATCCCACCACTCTGGGAGGCAAAGGCAGGTGGATTAATGGAGCTCAGGAGCTCACGGGTTCGAGACCAGCCTGAGTAAGAGTGAGACCCTGTCTCTAAAAATAGCTGGGCGCTGTGGAGGGCACCTGTAGTCCCAGCTACTCCAGAGGCTGAGGCAAGAGAATCACTTGAGCCCAAGAGTTTGGGGTTGCTGTGAGCTATGACACCAAAACATTCTACCAAGGGCAACTAAGCAAGACTATCTCAAAAAAAAAAAAAAAAAGACTGGGCGGGGCCTGTGGCCCATTGAGTAGGGCACCGGCCCTATATACTGAAGGTGGCAGGTTCAAACCAGGCCTCGGCTAAACTGCAAAACAGAAAACTAGCTGGGCATTGTGGCCGGCGCCTGTACTCCCAGCTACTCGGGAGGCTGAGGCAAGAGAATCACCTAAGCCCAGGAGTTGGAGGTTGCTGTGAGCTGTGAAGCCACAGCACTCTACTGAGGGCAATAAAGTGAGACTCTAAAAAAAAAAAAAAGACTGAAGAAAGAAGGGATGAAAGCAGTCTGTTGACTATGGTACTTACTGTCATCACTGTTATCTTTAATCAGAATTAACATTTTAAAAATGTATCTAAAATAGTTTGAAAACTTTACTGAATTATATTGGGGGGTAAAAAACCTAAGATATTTTAATAAGTCTTAAAATGAAAATTAAATTACCAATTCAGTTTGTAGTTGAGAATTGATCATAAAATTACTTTCTGGGTACCATGTTATGGGACTGCTATTCTGAAATAGCACTATGAAATAGAACTTCCTGCAATGTGCTATATTTGTGCCTAGTTTGGTAGTCACCAGCTAAATGTGGCCACTGAGCACTTAGGGGCAGATGGTATGACTGAGGAACTGAATCTTTCATTTTTAATAAATTTAAATAGCCCTGTGATTAACGGCTGCTATATTGGACAGGACAAACCTTGAATGACATAAGACATCATGACTATCAAAGGACCATAATATTAATGTTCTGGAAATTTTAAGAGGTGACAGAGACTGAGGTTATTCATTTGAGGGTGGACAACAGGAAGAGAGAAACCGCAATTTGACCTCCAAGATTTTAGAGATGTTTTCCTTCACATCCACAGACCGGGTAAAGGAGTGAAAAGAGACAAGAGGAAAGGAGGCGAAAATGACAGAAGAGTCTCTCCAGTCCCATAGTAACTTCTACTTCTTAGCAACAGCCAACATTTATTATGCAGTGCTGTACTAAGCACGGTACACAAACTGTCATTTAGGCCTTTGAGGTAGATATTGATTATCTCCTTTTTTTTTTTTTTTGAGACAGAGCCTCAAGCTGTCACCCTGGATAGAGTGCTGAGGCATCACAGCTCACAGCAACCTCCAATTCCTGGGCTTAAGCGAGTCTCCTGCCTCAGCCTCCCAAGTAGCTGGGACCACAGGCGCCTGCCACAACGCCCGGCCATTTTTTGGTTGCAGACGTCATTGTTGTTTGGCGGGCCCGGGCTGGATTCGAACCCGCCAGCCCAGGTGTAAATGGCTGGCGCCTTAGCCTGTTAAGCCACAGGCGCCGAGCCGATTATCTCCATTTTTAAAGATGACGATAGAGGCTTAGGGAGCTAACTCTACTGAAACACAAACACATCTACTGAAATCTAACAACTAGGGCCCTTCCTCCCCTGTGTTCTGCTACATCCTCTGTGCCCTGGTGCAGAAACTCACGCATTCCACTGACACGTCCACTGGCTGTGTCCCACTGAGAAGCAGGCAGGCTAGAGGACAGGGGCCATTCTGTCAATACTCAGTCGCCTACTACCACTGACTTTTATCTATCAAGGCACTTGAAATACAGTATTCTGCAGTACCTGCCGAGTTGAGTATGAATTTGTTTCAAATCCAATGATAACCACATGGTAACATACTCTCTCCAACTCTCACCCCTCATGCATCTATATTTGAGTTTTAGAATCAACTTCAAAGTTTGACATTTAAAAAAAGTTTTGTAAACTGTTTCAAAAACTCTAGCAGGAATTCATGTCTGATTAGATCATTTAATTTTGAGCTCTCACTGTTTTAAGGGTCATTAATTTAAAAAATCAGATTTTCTGGGTGGCACCTGTGGCTCAGTGGGGAGGGTGCCGGCCCCATATACCAAGGGTGGCAAGTTCAAGCCCAGCCCCAACCAAACGACAACAAAAAAATAGCCAGGTGTGTGGTGGGTGCCTGTAGTCCCAGCTACTAGGGAGGCTGAGGCAAGAGAATGGCCTAAGCCCAGGAGTTGGAGGTTGCTGTGAGCTGTGTGACACCACAGCACTCTAGCAAGGGCAATAAAGTGAG
The DNA here is from genome assembly GCA_963573935.1 of Arctocebus calabarensis. NCBI lineage: Eukaryota > Metazoa > Chordata > Mammalia > Primates > Lorisidae > Arctocebus > Arctocebus calabarensis. The sequence continues at coordinate 9,438 of CAUYON010197090.1, forward strand.
ACTCTTTCTCTACAAAAAAAAAAAAAAAAAAAAGCAGATTTCCCATATTTTTAGAATAAACTTCAATATTATGACTGAAACATTTCACTAAGCAAAAGCTATACCATACAACAACATTCACCTTTACTATGAATCTTAAGAGCACAGAAGACGCAACTGATTAATAATGTGCTCGAACTGAAGTATAGTGCTTACAGTAACTTTTAAACAATAAAGCCTTGATGGTTTCTAAACTTTTCATCTCACTTATCAACGATATATATATATTTTTTTAACCTTTCATACCCTATTAAATTATATTTACTCCTATAGGCATATGGTCAGCCCCTAGAGGGTAAAGTAAGGTTTACCTGGGATAAACTTTGGGAAACCTAATAAAAAACAACAAAGGCCCACATGAGGCTAGGAATTTATTCCCTCAATCCAAATCCATAGCCTTCCAACCTGAGATTTAATGAAATTCCATCTACAGGCAAAATAAAAATACTCACATGAGAAATGAATACACTCAACACTCTTATTACAAATATTATCAGAAGTGGAAGTAAATAAAACTCTGAATACACCAAGAGTACTAATTATAGTTAAAAAATGATCTCCCTTTTCTTGTAAAAAACAAGTGTCACATAGGGTTTCTGCTAACTGTTGTCTTAAGAGGAAAAAAATACCTACTATACACTTTTCTTGCATATTTATGCTTTCAATAAATTTTTACTAAATATGTACTATGAGTCAGACATTTCACTAGGAGCATTAGTAAAATCTGATTTCTACACTCAAATAACTCAGTGATTTAAAGAAAGAGTAAACATGTTCACAAGTAATTGCACTGTAACTGCCAAGAGCTCTGATAAAGGCGTGTAGAAGAGGAAGAGGGTGGCTGAACAGCAGGCAGCAGCCCACACAACAGGAACATGAGGACGGCGTTTCAGGCAGAAGAAGGAACAAGACAAGTCACAAAAGCACTTGAGGAACTGCTCATAATATCAAACTGCGGAGCATGTATGGTAAAGACCAGAGACTGGAAAGGTCCAGTCCAGCGTGTCTGACCACACAGTCTGCATTTTAGCTGGTAGGTTATCACTCCAATGAAGGACTTTCGGTAGGTAAGTGTATTCAGATGTGTACTACAATACTAACGATGACGGCATTAAACTAACAGCAGCTAACATTTTGTATTTATGTTCCAGGAATTGTTCCAAGTGGTTGATAATTCATTCCCACTGAGAATTTGGAAGCACCAAAAAAAAAAAAATTATTTGCCTTTAAGTCAAAACTAGGCAATACAGTTCCGGGGGCTACACTGTCTCTATCCAGAAAAGTTCTGGAGAGAGTATTCTACCAAGCATTGTAGAGAGTGCATTTATCATCACTGAGCTTGGAAGACAGTTGGAAGCCAATGGAGCAGTCAAGTAAAGAGATAATGAAGGACTAAAATTAAGGCAAAAGCAGCAGAAATGCAACTTTCACTTACGTTTAGTGAGTAAAGATTCAAAAACTTTGTCATGGAGAGATGTTATAAGTGCAACAGACAACAACTCCTTAGTTCTAACTTTGGAGATTGGATGAGAATACCTGCTAGCGAAAGCAGGAAAAAGAACATCTTTGGCAGGAATTTGTAAGAGAGGATACAGAGACTAAGCATGAGATGCCTGTGTGACAGCCAGGTAGAAATCTTCTGTAAAAGTCAGGTAGACTTGAGTATCGATACTATAGTCACTAGTATGTTGGTTGTATGCAAGTTGTGTGTGAATGGTGGGAACCACAAGAGAAGTTGTGGAATTCAAAAAAGAAGAACAATATGATCAATGAGGGAAACAGGAGAGAGTGGTCTGCAAAGTCAAAGGAGTCAAGTTTCAAGAAAGTAATTAGTCACTGTCTTTAAATGCTGCTTAACTACAAAGTAAGATAACCAATGAAAACAGCTGCGTGGCTCAGCGCCTGTAGCTCAGGAAGCTAAGGCGCCAGCCACGTACACCATAGCTGGCGGGTTTGAATCCAGCCCGAGCCTGCCAAACAACAATGACAACTACAACCAAAAAAATAGCCAGGTGTTGTGGCACGTGCCTGTAGTCCCAGCTACTTGGGAGGCTGAGGCAAGGGAATAGCTTAAGCCCAAGAGTTGGAGGTTGCTGTGAGCTGTGATGACACAGCACTCTACCCAAGAAGACAGCTTGAGGCTCTGTCTCAAAAAAAACAAAAAACAAAACCAGCTGCAAGAGTTGGTCATTAGATCACTAGTGACGTTGGAAAGAGCAATTTCAGTAGACGGGTGAGGTCAAAGCGGATACCATGCTCTAAGGACTAAAATGAAGATGAAGAAACAGAGCAATGAAAACACTCAAGTGTCTTCTTACTATACAGAAATAAAGAGAACAAATCATCAAAAGAAAGGTTTCATTTTTTAGTTAACGGTGAGATACTTGTGCATATTAATAGAAAAATTTAAGATCAGAGAAGAGGTAAAGGTTAAAAACAGAGAAAACACATTCAATGAAGCAGTATCCTGAGTGAAACAGGATGCTGAGAAATTAGTTAAGGACCGCAGGATGACATACCTTCCTAAGAAGGACGAGAGCTTGGTTTCTCAGCCTCAGCACTTTGGACATTTGGAGACAGTTCTTTGTCATGAGGGGGGTGCCTTAGCAGTACTCCTGACCTCCAACACTTGCTGAATGCCAGGAGCACCCTGAACCCAGTTGTGACAACCAAAAAATGTGTCCAGATACTGCTAAATATCCCCCGAGGGGAAGAAGGGAGCAAAATCACCCCGGTTGACGTGGTCTTGAAGGAGAGACCAGACGATGTGGTTGCTTGAGGCGGCTGACTATGCCAAGCGTTGCAGTCCCCCTGGTAAGGGGGGGTGGGAGTGAAGTGGTACAGGAAAGTTCTGGAAGAATTCTGTGGAGAATGAGAGAGACCCCCTAACCAGCGAAAGCAAAAGTGAATATAAGAAATATTAAATTCTTTCTATTCTCCTAGACTGAAAAAGCAAAGTATACTCCCAGCTACGTGGGAAGCTGAAGTGAAAGAATACCATGAGCCCGGGAGGTGGCGGCTGCAGCGAGCTCTGATGATACCAGTGCACTCCAGCCTGGGCAACTAAGGGAGACCCTGTCAAAAAGAAAAAAACCAACAAAAGAGACAGGATCATCCTAAAAGGTATTCTGGCTCCTAGTACCACCTTTTGGTTTGCCAGAGCAAGAGTTTTAAGGGTAAAAATTTAATTTATCTTATTTTACCTGAATACACAATTTTACTGTAATTTTGCAAAGTCAACAAGAAAGCTTCTATATTTTATTTATCCCAAATCTTATCCATTACAATCAACATCTTGATTTTAAGATACAAAGGCAAAATAAACCAGGTATCACTTTTGAAAAACTGTCATATTAATTCCAATACTGGATATTAGACCACAATAATATTTATGTTCAGTATATAGAAAAAATTAATATTCATACCTTTAGTTTTGACAGCTTAATTACTGCAGTGTAAAAAGTGACTGATCTGAAGACATAACTAGTTTTATCTCCCTATCTTATAAATACAGTCTTTACTTCTTAAAAGTTAGATTTAACAATTTTACAATTTCCCAAGAAGGTTGAAAATATACTTGCTCACAATACAATTTATGAGTGCAATGATACTCATAAAAGTGAAGAGACCAGATGTGAGGTAATATTCTCAGTGTTTGTCAATATTACCAAGTGATCTGCACAGAAATTTATCTCACTTAAAAAATCTCCCAAAAATATCTATTAAAAAATATAAACCTTTACCCCCCCCACCCCAAATTTTCTCTTCACTACTCTGCATTCACAAAGTTATTGAAGCACCTTTAAGTGCAGTGAATGAAACCAATTTGCATTTAGCAGTAACTTTCTGAGAGCACAAATGCATCTTGACAGGACTATCTATCACATTAAAATATGCTAAAACAACAACCCCAGATATAACAGGCCAAGCTCCCACCTGTGCTAATAAACCCCACAATACGCATATGGTCAAGAGTGCCTTTCTTGCTGCTTTAGAGAAGCCACACCGCTGGTTATGATCAGTCCTACTATAGCTAAACAGAACTTCCTTAGACTCTATAACCATTTGAAGTTGGTATGGGTGCTTAATGACAGCACTTTAGGTATGTTTACCAATAGCTTCTAAATAAAGAAAATTCAAATTAGATTCATTTTCAGATTTGCTGTATGTACTAATCAAAGGACAAGAATTCAGCTGAAATTCCAAGACCAATTTAGGTGAGCTTATTCCAATGTATCTCTCACTGCAAACTGACTTGCAACCTTGAGTTCTCAGATATGATGATGGTCTAAGATAAGGGACACTGTGGGAAGGCCCGAGGGCCTTATCCCAAACCTTAGTACACAATGACATATAGGCCTATGTAAAGTTAGTAAACACATTTACTGAAGGCAAACATGTCCATACAGTAATCACAGTCATCTCAAAAGCTGTGGGTAATGTCTCCATTTCCCCCAAAGGGGGAAAAAAAAAAAGATTTTGAAACACGCTAAAAGGTACACAAATTGAAAAGGGAATATAAGTATACTTCAAGAACTGTGTAGACATAAATAATTAAATTATAGTTAACAAACCTAAGGATTCTAATATCTGCTGCCCATTGTAAGCTACTGATAGAAAAGTAACTCTATTTAATTGTTATAAGTTACTAAATCAAATTACTTCAGAGCCAACATAAAGTATATCAGTTTACTATTCTTGTCAATTAATTCAAAGTACTGGGAATTAATTAGCCGACTGGGTCAAGTTTCAAAGCGGAAAAACTTCTCAGACTTTATATTTTTGTCAGTATAAATAGTATGGATCCAACTTTAAGGGTGCTCAATATTAAAAAGTCTGCTAGCAAGGCCATATGCATTGATTTCCATGATCAACAGACATTTTGTTCTAACATAGCTGAATTATAACAGACACTCATCTCTAGGCCCATTATTTCATAAACATGATGTAAACCTTCACTTTTTTCATTTAAAAAAAAGAATCTGGATAGAGCTGAGTTCAGAGGCTCACACCTGAAATCCCAGTGACTTGGGAGGGTGAGGCAGGAGGAATACTGGAAGCCAGGAGTTTGAGACCAGCCTCAGGAACATAGCAAGATCCTGTGCCTAAAAAATATAAAAATTTAACCAGGTGTTAAAGTGCACATCTGTAGTCCTAGTTACTCAGGAGGCTGAGGAAGGAGGATCACCTGAGCTTAGAGGAGTTTGACGATGCAGTGAGCTATGATCATGCCACGGCATGCCTGAAGACGACTCTATACCTTTAAGAAAAATAAAAAAAGGAATCTACATTCTCTTTTTCTGAGATTTTTTCAATTGTTTTCTTATAAAACCTCTTCATCCAATGTAGTTCAGTAAAAATAAATCAACTCCCCTTAACATTTTAAAAAATGTTTTATTTTAGCATCAAATTAACTGGGTTCAAAGGTCATGTTTGACATGTTTTTAATAATGATTTTAAATGATTTTATTAGAAAACCGTAGATGAAATTAATCTCTTACAGCCATCTGATCTTTGATAAACCAAACAAGAGCATATATTGGGGAAAATAATTCCTATTTAATAAAATGGCATTGGGAGAACTGGGTAACCATGTCTTCCCTCTTCTTTAGAGCAGAAGACAGATGAATGGCTAACAAACATATGAAATAATGCTCATTGTACCTAATCATCAGAGAAATGCAAATCAAAACTACCCTGAGATATCACCTAATCTCAGTGAGAATGGCCCACATCACAAAGCCTCAAAACTGCAGATGTTGGCATGGGTGTGGAGAGAGGGGAACACTTTTACACTGTTGGTGGGACTGCAAACTAATACAACCTTTTTGGAAGGAGGTATGGAGCATCCCCAAAGAACTTAAATTAGACCTCCCGTTTGATCTGCAATCGCATTACTAGGCATCTATCCAGAGGAAAACAAATCCTTTTATCGTAAGGACATTTGCACTAGACTGTTTATCAGAGCTCAATTTACAATCACCAACAGACTAAATGCCCACCAACCCAGGAATGGATTAACAAACTGTGGTATATGTCTACCAGAGAATACTATTCAGCTACTAAAAAAGATGGAGACTTTATATCTTTGGTATTAACCTAGATGGAGGTAGGTAGAACACATTCTTTCTAGTAAAGGATCACAAGAATGGAGAATCAAGAATCCCACGTACTCAGTTCTAACATGAAGACAGTAGATGAGCTTATGCAAGGGGTAGGGGAATGAGAATGTGGGGAGGGGGAGGGAGGAGGACGAGGTGGGGGGTCATGGTGTATGCCACACCTCTTAGGGGTGGGACACAATTATTAGAGGGACTTTACCTAACAATGCAATTAGCGTAACCAAAGTCTTTGTACCACAATGAATCTTAAACAATTTTTAAAAAAGGATCAGTCTGGATGGATGACAGGACAAGCAACACTTGCCAACTTTAAAAGCAGAGAGACTAATAAAAGACTGCTGAACAACACATGTAATCAAAAATATTTGTACCCCTGTAATATTTTGAAATATGTAAATAAATAAATAAATAAAAACAACAACAAAAAGATTTTATTGACAAGGTTAAAGTCAACTTCAACAGCAAAAGATGTAATTACTCCACTTAACATCTCCATTAAAGATTTCTTTATTCCTTTCCCTATAAAAAAGGTGAAAATAGGTCAAAAAATAAGGCATTATGACATCTGTAAAATTAAGAGCTAATAATTTATATCACCATTTTTATTTAAAAATATCTGAAAGTGGCCAGGCTCAGGGACTCCCACCTATAAGTCTAGCACTTACTCTGTGAGGTGGATGACGAGGAAGGATCTCCTGAGCCCAGTTCAACACCAGCATGAACAACCATGTCTTTAAAAAAAAAAAAAAATAGAAAAAATAGCCTGGGATATGGGCACATCAGTAGTCTCAGCTACTCAGGAGGCTGAGGCAGGAGGATGGCTTAAGCACAGGAACTTGCAGGGTTGTGAGCTATGATCATGCCACTGCACTCTAGACCAGGCAAGAGAAAGTAGAACAAGACTTTGTCTTAAAAACAAATGAATAAACGAAAAGAAATAACAAAAAATAACTGCAAACTAAGAAGCCACTAGAGTAACTGTTAAGACGTACAGTTTATACGACAAAATGCTCCATGAACGAGGATGAACACTAGGTTTCACACCTAATGCTAAAAATGTGACTTATGGGGGTTGTCTGGAGAAAAGTGGAAAATCTCAAGTTAGCAATATAGTCTTGGTATCTGCCACAATTGTGGAATTAGGGACATGTCTCCCTTGGTTAAGGGAGGGAAACGTTGGCACACCTCCGGTATATATTTCCCTTTTCCAGAGAAAAACTAGAGTGAGGTAGCACTAGAAGTTAAATTCCAATACTGATATTAACTTTCCCCACACTCAAGGTTTTCTGTTGTTCAAACTAAGGTTAAAAGTTAAAAAAGAAAAGAAAACCTTAAAATCCACAATCCTCCACATCCCCACCCTTCGGGCTTCAAAGATTCTTAATTGCAGATGAAAGCTAAGATCAGAAGAATTTGAGAAAGCCAGAACTGTTTGTGTCTCAATAGTTCTGTTACACAGGTTAAATTCCAGATTTAATATGTTTATAAAGCTGAAGGGTATAGGAATAATTACAGTGGCACAGAGGCATTGAGAATGCTATTAATCCTTATTTGCTAGGATAAGCTGTAGTATGAAAGAAGGCCCACCGGTGTGCAGAAGGCCATCGGGGTAGAAGCGCCCAAGAGGTTTTCTTTCCTCGACTAAATCCCCAAACCAAATGCCTAAATTTTTAAAATTTTTGTGTTTTTAGCATCACTCCAAGAAATCTGCATTGCACTTCATGGAAGTACTCTCAATGCACGATGAGGCCAAAATGTTATCTTCATTCCCATCAATCAATGCCATACACACTGGCTCCCTGAAATAAAGTACCTCACCTTGCATCCATCAGTTCAGTAGAAAGAAGTTTAAAATAGTGATTAACAAATTATCATACCCAAGAGTATGCTCATAAAATTGCCTTCTAAAAAAGTCACAAAAAGGAAAAACAGAACATGAAAGTTTTTTCTTCCCTTTGCTTGAAAATTGACTATAAAACAATCAAAGGCTGCTGCATCACTCCCACCCATCTTTCTGTCTCCTCTGGGAAGCCTTATGCAACTTCAATGTCCTGGTGGCAGTTTTGAACCAGCTTGTGCAAACAAAGAAGCAAAAGGAAATCCACAACATGGACCACAGAACTGATGTAATTAAGAACGCAGAATAGTAATTTTAGAGGATACTGTTAGGCTGTAACAAACCAGAGGACGAATCAGTGACTGAAAAATAATTTAAATTAGAATTTAGCCAGCTATCAATATTACTGCTTTAAAAACTGTAAGTTCTCTTGCTCGCTGTCATTCTGAACAGAGTATACATTTAGTATTAATTTCTAATTCTTGGAGCATTTAAATAAGTCATTTTTCTAATGAAGACTGAGTTGGCCCTGAGAAATCATATCAGGCTTCAAAGATTTTACTTTCTGCTCTTCCTGTTAAGTGGCCTGAGATAATCTGTGTAAACGGATGTTCAACTTGATCCAGAAAACCCCATGATACCATGCAAGAGGCTCAAATCCTTATGTTCACTTTAAAAACACCTGTGAAACTGTCCAGGCCATCAAGGGTACACATATGCAAAAAGCCACCAAGTATCTAGAAGATGTCATTTTACAGAAATAATGTGTACCAACAAGGTGTGCCTATGCTGTTTAGACACTGAGGCTAGATAAAAGTTGGCTGTCCCCAAAGGAACTCTAAATTTTTGCTGTACATGCTTAAAAATATGAAGAGCAATGCTGAACTTAAGGGTTTAGAATCCAAACTTTAGATGGAGATTGGTCACTAAACACACCCAGACGAACAAAGCAACCAAGATGTAATACCAAACTTGCAGAGCTCACAGCCAGATTAACCCACCTGTAAAGCTCCCCTGCCATGTGGAAGCGATCCTTACTGAAAAGAAACAAATTATTTTCAAACCAAAAGAGGATGCTGCACAGAAGAAAAAGATATCCCAAAAGAAAGTTAAGAAACAAAAATCTGTGGCACAGAAATAAATTCAGGATAAAATAATGCAAATAAAAGATCTTAAAAATAAAAGATCTAATTCCGAGCAGCGCCTGGGGCTCAAAAGAGTACTGTGCTGGCCCCACATACCAGAGGTGGCAGGTTCAAAACCCAGCCTCCAGTCAAAAACTGCAAAAAAAAAAAAAAGATCTAATTCCTAATAAGTTTGGTAAACAGATGTGAGACTCAAGCAGAGAAAAATATTGGTTTTAAGTTGTCAAGATTCTTGACAGAATATTCAAAGTATCATCATAAAAAGATTTTAAAAAACGGCACGGCCTGCTGCAGGTTCTAAGGCTAAGGTGTGTGTATATCCACGCACGTGTGGATATACACACACAGAGATGTATTTCCAATTACGTGTTGTACTGGATGATCAGAAACTAATCTGAAATGTTACACTAAAAATGTACACGGTCAAGAGGGAAAGAAGTCAGACTACTCACTGAGCAACAGAAAAAATATTTACCATGAAAATTCAACCTGGCTCCACTCCCCCCGGCCAGAATAAGTGCTCTGTAAAAGGTGCCTGATAAGTATCTGACAACCAACCCAACAAAAGATGGTGCTTCATGATTCTTTGTCCACCAGACCAACTACTATTTGAAGCTACAAAAAGGAATGGACAGCTGTCTAAACTGCTTAGAACAAGGGGGAAAGTATTCATTTGGGAAAACAAAAAATCCCAAAGTATCTCCAAAGGAACTAGTGACTAACCACTGTGTAGTTAGTCTAACCAGTCTTACTCATTTCTTTGAACTTAGATATCATGACTGTGCAAGACAATGTTATATTGTTCCTATATCCTCTTAAAGTCATTCCCATTTGATATTTGGTGGTTTAGAAAAGAACCGAAGCCATGCCCTTGTCTGTAACACTTGGACAGCCAGAATACTCCACCTGAGGGTCTTCATTCCCAGATATGTTAGGGGACTTCTACAACAGAACCTTTCCTTTACCCATTAACATTCCTACATGGGTTTAACCCTACTATGGGTTAAACAGAATTTGCTTTAGAGATGAAGAGAGCCATTTTTGGTCCTTTGAAAACTGGAAAAATACTAAAATTTAACTAATTTAGAAATCAACCTTAGTCTGCACGGATTAAAATGTAGCCTCCTGATTTTACTTTCTCAGGACATAAAGGCTTTGACTTGCGAATGTGGGGGCAGGTAACCATGTATCTAATGCTCTCCATTTAAAGTCCTCCAGGTAGAGAGGCGGACTAGTGTGCTCTCACCCAACGGGCACTATGTAAGGATATATGGCACATTTCCTGGGTGAGGGGCACAACTATAATAGTGACCTTACCTAACAAATGCAAACACTGTAACCTAATTATCTCATAATAATCTTAAATTTTTTTAAAAAGTAAAGTCTTCCATCTGATTTAGTACAACAAATAAACTTAAAATAACCAATGTAGCAAAGAAAGATTGGAGTTGTAACAGTTTAAGAGACTCCCCAGTTCCAAATCTAACTTTCTATGTAAGGGTAACATTATTATATTATCTCCTAAAAATCCCCTAAAGCTCCAATAAGAATTAAACGATTGCTTTACATTTAAAATGGGGCCAAGATTCCTACTACGTCTTCCTAAACTGGTTCCTATAACTAATTCCAGAATTAGAACATACCTATCTGAAAAATCCCTACATTCTCTATCAGTGGTAAAGTAACTTCATTGCTCTCTGCAAACAGATACCTTTGGAGGTCTCAAATTTTATTTGACAGACTTACTTGGTAAAATGGTACCACATATGCTCCTCAAACTCTGTGTCATAAGGAGAGGTACAACAATTTTAGAAAATCATTTCTCTAAGTATCATTTCACATACAATGGATTGAGTCAGACACAATTTAAAGAAGTGGTTAATTTATTTTGGTTATTAGCACCCTTTCTTTAGCATGAATATATTCACAGAAAAAAATCTTAACTCTTATTTCAAAAGAATCAGCCTCTATGGAAAAAAGCTACTGTTAAAACTTGATTTCCTATTTCACTGAATAAGACAATCAGCAATACTATTTTTAACCGCTAAATTGTTACTATCTGCACATATTTGGGCAATTAACTAAGGAAGGAAGCTTTCCAATTATTCTTCCCAAAATTAGATCACAGCCATCTCTGTGAGAGGCCTACCACATGGGACAGCAGGACCCGTGCCACTAGCCTGCTGAATTACACAGCTGTGTTTAAAGGTTGGCCCTCAGGACCAGAAACACAAATCTAGCTCAAAAGACTGGGAGGTAGAAAAGGCTTTGAAAGACCTATAAAACCCTTAAGAACTATACAACTCTATTTTCCTCCAATTTGGGCGGTAATACCCAAATCTTCTTAAATAATTAATCCCTTATTTGCATATCCACAACATTGACATGCATGTCCCCAAAGTCTCTATTAGCCATTACTGACAATTATGGTAGTAGTGAACACCTACATAGTGCAATGTGCCAAGCAGGATGTTAAATGCTTGGGTGCTCCTCAAATAATAATCAGACTTCTCCGTTCCAATTTCTTTCTTTTTTTTTTTTTTTTTAAACAGAGCCTCAAGCTATCACCCTAGATAGAGTGCTGTGGCGTCACGGCTCACAGCAACCTCCAATTCCTGGGCTCAAGCGAGTCTCTTGCCTCCGCCTCCCAAGTAGCTGGGACCACAGGCGCCTGCCACAACGCCCAGCCATTTTTTGGTTGC
>CAUYON010197095.1:0-18002 GCA_963573935.1 Arctocebus calabarensis
GCGTTATGGCAGGTACCTGTAATCCCAGCTACTTGGGAGGCAGAGGCAGGAGACTTGCTTGAGCCCAGGAATTGGAGGTTGCTGTGAGCTGTGATGCCACAGCACTCTATCCAGGGTGACAGCTTGAGGCTCTGTCTCAAAAAAAAAAAAGAAAAACCAGTCAGGCATGGTGGCGCACCCTTGCAGTCCCAGCTACAGTAGGCTAAGGCAAGAGGATTGCTCAAGCCCAGGAGTTTGAGGTTGCTGGGAAAATCACCATTACCAAACTAGAAAGATAGGTTATTTATATATTCTATATACCTTCTCAGGAGCAATGAGCCACAGGTGGAAGACCTAGTTTCCCAATCTCAGTCATTACCTTCGTGACCATATTATTCGGAATCTGTTTCCTTATCTCAAAAAGGATTATTGCGGGGCACAAGTTAGAGTACAAATGTCTATGAATATAAATAACTATGTAAATGAAAAACAATACTGACACGATGATTTTTGTGAATGGAATAATTTAGAAGCAAGAATATATTGGTTCCTAAGAAAACTTGCATTATGAAAAATCATTTTATAAGCTAGCTTTTTTTTTTTTTTTTTTTAATAAGGAACAATGATTAGGGAGTTGAGATTTTCCACCTTATAATCATCAAGTTGTTTTTACAGCAGGAATTTCAGTAGTAAAGGTAATTTTTTTAAGTATACATAAAATAATTTTTTTTTCTTAAGACAGAATCTCACTTTGTTGCCGTTAGTAGAGTGCTATGGCGTCATAGCTCATAGCAACCTCAAACTCTTGGGCTTAAGTGATTCTCTTGCCTCAGCCTCCTGAGTAGCTGGGACTACAGGCGACCACCACAATGCCCAGCCCATTTTTCTCTTGCAGTTGTCATTATTTGGCAGGCCCGAGCCGGGTTCAAACCTGCCAGCCTTGGTGTATGTGGTCAGTGCCCTAACCACTGAGCTACAGGCACCAAGCCACATAAAATAAACCTTATTAAGTAAATTCAGCCCTTGTTAACTCTAGCATTTGCTCAAGAGTAACTTCTTTTTTCTTGTTATTAACAGTTTTTTCCCCCTACACATTGTCACAGTTACTTTTCATGACTTTTGTTATTAAGACTGGAAAGGGGATGTCTGAGGGAAGTAGCTCACGCCTGTAATCTTAGTGCAATGGGAGGCCGGGGCAGGTGGGGTGTTTGAATGCAGCAGTTTGAGACCAGTCTGAGCAAAAGTGAGACCCTGTCTCTACCAAAAATAGAAAAACTGAGGCAAGAGGATTGCTTGAGTCTGCTGGAGGTTGCTGTGAGCTTTGATGCCATGGCACTCTACCCAGGTTTACAGCTTGAGACTGTCTCAAAAGAAAAAAAAAAACCAGAAAAGGAGCACAAAGTTCTTTTCTTGCCAGAGTACGTGGGAACACCTACATCAGCTGTAAACTTCACATGTTTTCTAGTCATTTCCATTATATCTGATTAAAATTATAAACATTTTTACTCTAAGGAAAAGGCCTGCACTTCTTCCTCTGATAGTTTGCACCCTGTTTCATTTATAGTTAAAAATTAACACCAGATTCTCTTATCAATGCAACCCTTGTTCTGCAATTACCACTTAAAGAGAGCATCAGATCTGAATTTTGCAGAACAAACAGGGAGAATAAGAACTTAGAGGTCAGGTCGGCGCCCCTAGTTCAGTGGTTAGGGTGCCAGTGACAAAGTAAGACTGTCTCAAAAAAAAAAACAAACAGGTATTTTTGAAAATAATTTACCAAGGATGTATCATATTGGTAGATACTATTTTAAGCATTTTGCATGCATTAATCTCAACAACCATATGAATGCATCCTGCTGTTAGCATCCCTGTTTTATAAATAAGGAAATTGTGGCAAAGACAGGTTAAGTAATTTCCCCCAAAGTCACGTAGTTATACATGTCAGGGCCAGGGTTTAAATCCGGGCAGTCTTATTCTAGATCTTTATCCTATAGTCTCTTAGTTGGTAAACTGCAAGGGTAAATTTAAATTCAAGATTATTTTTATGCCAAAGCTTGTATCCTTTATGAATTGCATGGTAATTCACTATGTTCAAAATGAAGCAGTTAAAAAACAACTAAGGACGCATGTCAATGTGTAATTGGGCTCAACAACAACAAAAAATCATCACTTTATGGTCATCTCTGGGTTTACCACGTGGGTTACTATAAAAGTTAACGTGGGGAGGTTAAACACAAACAAACATGTTTTGATAATGTGACAGTCAAGTTTTCTGATAATCCAACTTCTACTTGTAATACTAATTGACCCTAATTGTATTTTTCCATCTTTCCTCCAATTGTATTATTTTTAAATGCTGATCATTCTTTCTAATATGATTGAGAACAAACTAGCTTTCTGCTTCCCAGTTGTTTATTACAAATGATAGATCAGCTCAAAAAATACGAATATGGGCTCAGCGCCGTGGCTCTGTGGTTATGACACTGGTCACATACACCAGGGCTGGTGGGTTCAAACCTGGCTCAGGCCTGCCAAACAACAATGACAACAATTCAAGAGAATTGCTTGAGCCCAAGAGCTAGAGATTACTGTGAGCTGTGACGCCACAACACTCCACCAAGAGTGACGTAGTGAGACTCTGTCTCAAAAAATATATATATATGAATATGGTTACTTGTTTGTACTGTGCTAGGTATTGCACAAATACAAAAAATGAACAGAAAACTCTTTTGGCAATGGGGCAGGCCCTTGGAACTTTCGTCCCATGGTGCTACTGAAAAGCGGTTCTGAAACCGCTCTGCTGAGAAGGATTGGTAGCGAGCGCATTGCATAAGCAAAGTAATTCAACAAAAAGCCTCAAAAAAGTGGGGTCGCTTATTTCTTTTTAGAGTTGATTTTCTCATTTTACCTTCTGATTATTCTATAGGACACCGGAGTTACTAACAGGGATCTGATTAGTCGAAGAATAAAAGAATATAACAGTCTGATGAGGTGAGAGTCTCACTAAAGCAGGTACCATATCCCCCCTTTCCCGTGGAGGATTTGCCTCAAGACTCCCAGTGGCTGCCTGAAACCGGATAATACCACACCCTGTAGACACTGCTTTTTCCTGGATGGTAGCAGGGAGGTAGTGGGTACAGTGTGGGGATGTGTGTGTTTTTTTCCTGTGCAGTAATAGGCAGGTGGCATAAATGGTGTGGGGACACCAGACAGAGGCATGATTCACATCCCGGGGGGGCAGCCCCACATTCCACCATGCTACTTAGAACAGTACACAATTTCAAACATGGGAATTATTTCTGGAGTTGTCTGTTCAATATTTGTGGACCTTGGTTGAGCACAGGTAACTGAAACTGTAGAAAGTAAAACTCTGGATAAAAGGGGATGGTTGGGGACTTCTGTATTTGTTAAGAAGCGTTCATTTCTTTCAGCAGCAAAGCAGAGCAGTTGCCAAAAACTCCTCGCCAGAGCCTCAGCATCAGGCAGACTTTGCTCGGTGCTAAATCAGAGCCAAAGACTCAAAGCCCACACTCTCCAAAGGAAGAGTCAGAAAGGAAACTTCTCAGTAAAGGTACTGATGTTAGCGTTCTTGGATAAATTTAACAGAAAGGTGATTTAAGATCAGCGTATTGAAGGTACTTTTTCTGTACCCTCAATGTCAGCTCACTCAAAGGTCACTGCAGGCTGGTCTAGGCTGACGGGGCCTTTCCCTCTAAAGCAGTGGTTCTGAACCTTCCTCATGCTGCAACCCTTTAATACAGTTCCTGGGGGTCGCGACCCACAGGTTGAGAACCACTGCTCTAAGGTGAGGCCCAAGACACCAGTTTTCATCACACTGACAAAGTGAAGGAAAATACAACACTTTGTACAATACAAATGGTGCTATCATTTTGACATAAACCATTCTTTTTCCTTTTGCTAAAATCTTACACTTTACAGATGACATGCTCATTTTATTTTATTTTCTTACCTTAAAGAATTTTTTTTTTATTTTAAAGAAAATCATGATACACCTTGCAAAAGGGTGAAGAAGTCGACGTGATACCTATCAAAGGCTAACGGGCGTCCCATATGAGGGAGAGAAGATATTTGATAAATACAGGGTGTATTCTTTATATTTTAGGGGTCTGGGTCAACGTTGATAAATGTTTTTTAACATCATGATTTAAACACTCTTATTTCCCCTTTTCTTTATTATGTTATTTTATTCTGGGTCACAATCCAAAGATGATACCAGTCCCCCAAAAGACAAAGGCACATGGAGAAAAGGCATTCCAAGTATTATGAGAAAGACATTTGAGAAAAAGCCTACCGCCACGGGGACGTTTGGTGTTCGACTGGACGATTGCCCACCAGCTCACACTAATCGGGTAGGAGAGATCACCGGCCGGCTTTCCTAACATCGTTCATTCATTTGTGGTTATAATGAGGCCCAAGCACATAGCCTTTCAGATGTCAGAGACCGTCAGCTGTTGAGAATTCTCCTTCTCACAGCCGGCCTTCCTTTCCCCCAAAGTGTGTGTGACCTGCACATCGAGTAATTTTCTCTACAGCGTTTTTTTCTAATGTTTTGACTCTGAAATGGAATGATTATGTAACCATTAGGAATATATCTGAATTGACCGGTCAGAATTCATTTACATATCATGTGTTTCTGTTTTTAGCATCTTAAAACAAGAGCAGGGTCCTGATAAGAAAGTGTAATAGATGTAAACGTGGCTGTAGGTTTCTAACAGTCACATTAGGTTTCATATCATGAGTTAATTGATGTTACTGTCTTCCTTCTCTTTCCTTGACTTTATTTCTCTTTATTCAACTGAACTGTTTCTTCCTTCACATAACAGATAAAAAGTAAGGAAAAAAAAAAACCCATCCACTGAACCGTTCCCGCATTCCCCTTACCTGCTCTGATTTCCTCTTTAGACTGTTACCTCTCTGTGAGTCCTTACCTTTCTCTCCAAGCCTATTCATTCTCTTCCACCATCTCAAACACCTCTTGCTGGTTTTATCTGCTCTCTGTTGTGCACAGTCTATATCCTTTATTTGCCCTGTATTATATAACAGCAATTCTGTATTTCCTTTTGGATACCAAGGGCCTTTTAGCTGTGATATACAACTACTAACTAAATACAAGCATTAGCGCTATATTAAGTGAAATATTTATTTCTTGTTTTGCAGTATATTCCATTAATAGTTGATATATGTTGCAAATTAGTTGAAGAAAGAGGTCTTGAATATACAGGTATTTACAGAGTTCCTGGAAATAACGCAGCCATCTCCAGTATGCAAGAAGAACTCAACAAGGGAATGGCTGACATTGACATACAAGATGATGTAAGTTTGCTTGTTTCTATTTGGAGAACTGATCTGCTTTCATCCCCTTTGGTGGTACTGACTACAAAAATACTGTATTTCTATTTTGTATACCTAGAAATGGCGAGATTTGAATGTGATAAGCAGTTTACTAAAATCCTTCTTCAGGAAGCTCCCTGAACCTCTTTTCACAAATGGTGAGTTAGCATCTGTGAAAGCTACCAGGGGAAATGGTTTAAGTCACAAGTGTTAGGAAACTGTAAATTGAACCAGGAAAAAAATATTTAGGTCAAAGGAAACAAGAAGGTTGGTTTAGTTGAGTTCTTACGTATATATTAAAAGCATAATTATGTACTGAGTTTTTACTCTTGGTAAATTTCAATGAAAAATATAGTTTCTAAAATGTTTAGGTTCAATGAAATATGTATTATCCTATTCATATTTGCAGTCATGTTGAAAATATATTATCATTTCTAGTCAGAATTCTTCAGAAATAATATGGTGCAATAACAGAAGAATCCTTTTATTTCAGTCAAGCCAAATATTTGAATGCTATTTAAGGCACTGTAGTAGACATTGTTGGGGGTGAGGAAGGAATAGGCTGTGTAAATTTACAATGGTACCTGTAAGGAATTCACATTTTTATGAGTTTTCTTCTATTTGCTGTAAGGCTTGGAGTATCCTTAAAAAAACATATCTAAAACATATAGGTTAAAGGTTTCCCTATCAAAGGCTATTTGAGCATCTTCCCAACATTCTTCGTATTGTGGTTTAAAGTTCAGCCTTACAGGAAAGCTAGTTTACGACTCACCGAAGCAACTGAAGGTAAATTTATCTTATCATTCTTGTTGTCAGATAAATATGCCGATTTTATTGAAGCCAATCGTAAAGAAGATCCTCTAGATCGTCTGAAAACATTAAAAAGACTAGTAGGTATTATTTCATATTTTTGGAGGTACAACTAAAATTCAGCATTTAAAAATCCATCATGAAAATAATATGTTTCAGATTCACGATTTGCCCGAACATCATTACGAAACACTTAAGTTTCTTTCGGCTCATCTGAAGACGGTGGCAGAAAATTCAGAAAAAAATAAGGTATGTAAAGTGCATGCTAAAGAAATTTATGTTCAGGGGCTTTAGCGTAAAAGATATGCTTCATTGCTTCCTGCTAAACAGTCCAAAATAGGTTTATAATTCAACAAAAGCTCTAAAGTAAGTCCTTCTTCTAATGCTTGCTCTTAAAAGCAAAAGGTCCCAAAACAGAAAGGTGTCACCATTTTAAAACGACATTTTCTTTTACACAGCAAGAAAATTAAAATCAGAAATCTGATTTCTTTGACTTTTGAATTGTTTACCAATGTTTCGCTTTTTGTCTTTTGTGTTTTTTTGAGACAGAGTCTCACTCTTTCTCCCTCGGTAGAGTGCTGTGGTGTCATAACTCACAGCAACCTCAAACTCTTGGGCTCAAAGCATCCTCTTGTCTCAGATTCCCAAGTAGCTGGAACTGCGGGGTCTCACTCTTGCTCAGGCTGGTCTCCAACTCCTGAGCTCAAGCAATCCACCGGCCTTGGCCCCCGGAGTGCTGGGATTACAGGTGTGAGCCACCATTCCAGACCTGTTTATCCATATTTTGAATAGATAATATATGAACATGGTACAACAGTCAGGAGGTACCAAATAGTATACAGTAAAAAACAAACATTTTTGTTTAGTGTTAATTATATTTCCTCCCCCCCCCAATTTATACCACTGTATTATCATTACACACAACAAAATTGGTTATTCTTTAATATCATCTAATTTCAGTTCACCTTCAGTTTTTTTTAAAAAGGATCTTTATATTAGAAAACAAGAAGTGAGTTGGAGGAAGATAAGAGAAAGAGAGCAGAGAAGTAAGAGAAGGGAAGATGGGGGAAGAGAAGGAAAAAAAGCAAGAGAATGATGTGGCATCTCAAAGAAAGAAGGGAAGGATGCCAGCCATTTTATTTCTTCTTTTCTTTTTCTTTGAAGCATAGTCTCACTTTGTCACCCTGGGGTTGAGTGTCATGGGGTCATAGCTCACAGCAACCTCAAACTCTTGGGCTCAAGTGATCCTCTTGCTTTCTTCCTTCAGGCTCCCCAGTGGTGAGGACTACAGGTGCCCACCACTGTGCCTGGCTAGTTTGTCTATTTTTAATAGAGACTGAGTCTTGCTCTTGCTCAGGCTGGTCTCTAACTCACGAAGTCAAGTGATCCTCTGGCCTTGGCCTCCAAGAGTGCTAGGATTATAGGTGTTTTAATTTTATTGCACATTTTTTTTAGAGTTTTTAATATATTAACACTGAATCTTGATAAGGGGATATGGTATTTCATTTCCTAGACCTTTTTGGACCACATTTTGTGGAGCATCATTCAAGGAATAATTTGTTTTAACACTAAGAAATAGCAGGGGGTGTTAACAGATGGAAAAACATATCATGCACATGGCTTAGAAAAATAAACATAGTTAAAATGTCTGTACTTCCCTAAGCAATCTACAGATTAAATACAATCCCCATTAAAATACCAACACCATACTATGAAGATCTTTTTTTTTTTTTTTTTTTGAGACAGAGCCTCAAGCTGTCACCCTGGGTAGAGTGCTGTGGCATCACAGCTCACAGCAACCTCCAATTCCTGGGCTCAAGTGAGTCTCCTCGCCTCCGCCTCCCAAATAGCTAGGACTACAGGCACCCGCCACAATGCCCAGCCATTTTTTGGTTGCAGCCGTCATTGTTGTTGGGCGGGCCCTGGGGCTGGATTCGAACCGCCAGCTCAGGTGTACGTGGCTGGCACCTTAGCCCGTTGAGCCACAGGCGCCGACCCTTTTTTTTTTGAGACAGAGTTTTAAGCTGTTGCCCTGAGTAGAGTGCTGGGGCGTCACATCTCATAGCAACCTCAAACTCTTGGGCTTAAGTGATTCTCTTGCCTCACACTCCCAAGTAGCTGGGACTGCAAGCACCCACCACAATGCCTGACTATTTTGTTTTTTGAGACAGACCCTCAAGCTGTCACCCTGGGTAGAGTGCTGTGACATCATAGCTCAAGGCCACCTCCAACTCCTAGGCTCAAGCGATTCTCCTGCCTCCGCCTCCCAAGTAGTTGGGACAATACCCGGCTGTTTTTTGGTTGCAGCTGTCATTGTTGTTTGGCGGGCCCAGGCTGGATTCGAACCTGCCAGCTCAGGTGTATGTGGCCGGTGCCTTAGCGCCTGAGCCACAGGCGCCGAGCCTGACTACTATGAAGATCTTAAAGAAATAGTTCAATGTTTCATATGGAACCAGAAAAAAACCTGAGTAACCAATGCAGTTCTGCAAAATAAGAACTAATCTGGCAGCATCACTTTACCAGACTTCAGGTAAATGCAGAATTGCATTGGCTGTTCGGGTTTTTTGATTTCGTAAGCTTTATCCCCTAATCTCGTTCTCATAATACCGGTTTTGAACCAAATCAATTGTTTTCTATCAAAGACTTCTTGAAAAACACAAAAGCCAGGCTGGGTGGCCAGGCGTGATGCCATAATCCTAGCACTCTGGGAGACCAGGGTAGCAGGATTGCCTGAGCTCAGGAGTTTGAGACCTGTGAGCAAGCATGACACCCCGTCTCTTCTAAAAATAGAAAAACTAGCTGGGCATGGTGTCAGGCGCCTGTAGTCCCAGCTACTCTGGACAAGGCGGGAGGATCGCTTGAGCCTAAGAGTTCGAGGCTACTGTGAGCTAGGGTGCTACAGCACTCTACCCAGGGCGACAGAGTGAAAATCTGTCTGAAAAAAATTAATTAATTAAAAGAAAAGAAAAACAAGAATGCCAACTAGGTACTGGACCTTATCATTAATGTAGGAAAAAGAAACTATGTACAAATTTGCTTGTGAAAATCCTAGCTTAAAAATACTATGTAAGAAAAAAGTCTGATATTATGCAATAACATCTTTTGTTTCAGATGGAACCGAGAAATCTAGCCATCGTGTTTGGGCCAACTCTTGTGCGGACATCAGAAGATAACATGACCCACATGGTCACACACATGCCCGACCAGTACAAGATCGTGGAGACGCTGATCCAGCACGTAAGTCGCGGCCTCGCCTCTCTCTGCAGGGACATTCATTTTCACGACCTTTGGTCAGGGCAGAATTTGATTATAGTTTTTTTTATTTCCTTAAGAAAATTTAACTTTCTTCTATACTATTCTCCAAGATAGAGATATATTTAGGAGCTGGTTTAATTTCTCTTTTCACCTTTTTCATTTTAAATTTTAGCATGACTGGTTTTTCACAGAAGAAGGTGCTGAAGAACCTCTTGTAAGTATCGCCATCAGCGTCTGTGCCGGGTTATTTTTGTGGGACGTGAGATCCCTGATGCTACGGCAACGGCAGCGTCCCGCTTTGTATGCTATTATTGCCCGCTGGTCTCTAGCTGCTCAGTTTCTGACCCAAGGAATATACAATTATGGTGCTTATCTTGCAATTTATGGTGTGTGAATGATGTAAAAAAATTAAAGGCAGTTGCCACCCGTTCAGTAATGTGCCTTTTACTAAATGTTGTTTGAATTTTAAAGAAAGTGTCTATGAAGAGATGATGAAGAGATCTTTGTTTATTAACCATAGACAACAGTGCAGGAAGAAAACACTGTAGACTCCCAGCCAGTGCCCAACATAGATCATTTACTCACCAACATTGGAAGGACAGGAGTGTCGCCGGGAGATGTATCAGGTAACTCTTGCCTGGGCAGTATTGATCTCTAGGCTAAAAGCTACATGCCTATAACCTGAAAGCCAGCAAATCAATCATAAATAACAATTCACTATGATTTTTTTTCCTCCTCTTTTTCTTCTTTCTTTTTTTCCCCTTTCTACTAATAAAAAACTTAATCTTCCTTTCCTGATTGACCTTAATTACCTTCCAGTGACTGTTAATGCCTTTGGCAGTGCATGGAGTTGTGATGTTTGTCAGAATGGAAACATGAGGGGAAACCAGCATGCAAACCACTGTTTTGTTCTTTTCTTTTCTTTTCTTTCTTTCTTTTTTTTTTTTTGAATTCACAGTTTCCATGTAATAGTCATCACAAGGTAAAACAGATAAATGCTACTGAATATGTGGTTGCTGTGATGGCAGAAAGTCTGGTCTAGATCGTATAAGTAGTTATGATTCCTAAGCTCGAAGTTCTGTTTAAGAGCAGCAAGTTGAGAATGTCGAACTGCTAATGGGCACCAAGTTTCATGAATAGCGTGTATTAATTTGTCACTATAGATATCGTAGTAAAAAAAAAAATCAACCTATTTGACATTTATTCTCTTCTGTTTTCCTCTTGCCACCCTAATGCTTGGTTAAGTATTAGTTCTTCTAGACTCTTCTGATGAAAATTTCCTCCTGCCAAACCGTTGCACTAACCTAGCATGTTGTTTCAAGTTCTCGTTTTTAGTGGCTAAAGGGTTTTTTCAGCCCTTACTGACACAGGCAAATCTATACTGATGTTGAACAGGCGAAGTGGGAGGAGTCTATCACACGGTAATGTCACTAGTGGATTCGATGATGTCCCTGATGGACAGCTGGACGTGTAGGAAGAAAGAGGATTGTTGCCCACACTGTAGCTGCCTTGTCTGCAGAAACCCCCGATTCCTGTAAATGCAAACCCAGTCGATCTGTGGTGTCGAGTTTCTCTTAAGATTATTGTTAAGATCAATACTACTTTCTTAAAAGTTTTTCTGCTGTTTCTTGTTATTTCTGAAGCAGACCCTGAGGAGAAATAGCATGGTATGGTCTACCAGTTCTTAAAGTCATAAAGCATTTAGCCATGTGTTGAAAGGGGCGTGGCACGGGGCTCAGCTCATTAATTCTGAAAATCCATTTCCCTGAAGTCAACAGAAGAAATCTTCCAAATTGACATTATCCTGGACCAAAACAAACAAACAAACAAACAAACAAAATTGCTAGCCCCTTCCTACCCTCTTTATAATTGTATGATCTGAGTTTTTGCCAGACAGTAAAATGATGGTCTCCATTTTGCCATTTCCATTACAGCATTTGTTAATAGACAGTTTAACCAAACCAGTTAAAAGGACCCCCGACTGCACTGCCGTGAGACTGGGGTCTGAAGCACAGAGATCAGCATTATCTAACGTGCAACCAAAGTGACCTGCAAGCAGGGTTATTCTCTTTTTTTTGTATCCATCTGAGTACATTATATGCTTATAAAATTTCAAGTCTGACAGTCTGACAAAAATCAACATAAACACACCTGTACGAGTGTCTCGATTTGTAGCGAGGGCAGCCAACCATCATAAAAGTTCTACATTGTGTATCCGCTTTAGATACAGGATGTGGTACCTAAGAAAATCCTCCAAAGGTCTTCAAGCTTCTTTCCTGCTCTTACTAGTTAGAAAATGATTTAATAAACACTAGTGTTTCTGTTCTCGTTTAGCACAGGGCTCCTTTGCCATCCCTATCATTGAGCTGGTTCTGCCTACAATTCACAGCACCCTTTCATGGCGGTGGCTTTCTGTGGTGCAGCTTGCATCTTTGTGAGCTCTGACTATCCACTGTGTTCTATTGTTTTGAGTTTTGCTTTCTCATTTTGTTCTGTGCCTGTCTCTTCCATAAGTTTTGCATTGTTTGTGGAAAGCAGTAAAGATTGGCTAATACTGACCACGTTTCCTTTCACTTCCCACAGATTCAGCTACAAGTGACTCAACAAAATCTAAGGTAAATTGTTCCGTACAAGTTGGAAATGTGTGGGGGGAGTGGAGTATTGTTTTTTGGCTCTTTGCTGTGGTTAGCATACCAGGGCATTCAAGGCTTTCTTCTCATTCTTTGGTGTGGAAGTTGTCTATCGTATACAAAAGCGGACAGAATAGTATAACAAGCCTCCCTGCCTCCGTTCTCCATCCTACACCAGTTATCAGTGCCCAGCGGCCTTTTGCTTTTCCACTCTACCCACTTTCCTCCTCTTGGGACTATCTTCAAGCAAATCCCAAACATCACTACATCATGTTATCTGCAAATATCGTGAAAGTATGATGCACTTTTATTATACTTTTTTTAATAGGAAGTATAAGGAGTATATATTCTTATTTTCAGCAAAATCATTCACTTTGTCTTCATAATTAATATTTGTACATAATTTGTGTTCCATTGATGGCAGTACTAAGTTACACAACTTTTTTTTTTTTTTTTGGTGGTTTTTGGTCGGGGCTGGGTTTGAACCCGCCACCTCCGGCATATGGGGCCGGTGCCCTACTTCTTTGAGCCATAGGTGCCGCCCTATACACAACTTTTTTATAGTTCTTAGAAAGCATTTTTATTAGGGAGGCTGAGGCAAGAGAATCACTTGAGCCCAAGAGTTTAAGGGGTTGCCGTGAGCTGTGACGCCCTAGCACTCTACCGAGGGTGACAAAGTGAGACTGTCTCAATTTAAAAAAAAAGAAAGAAAGAAAAAGTATTTTTATTAAGTGACTATGTCTAAATTTTGTTCTGCTGAGGCATATAGCAACTAAAATTATCAATAAACTTCACACTGTTACCTTTTTTTTTTTTTTTTTTGAGACAGAGCCTCAAGCTATCACCCTGGTTAGAGTACCGTGGCCTCACGGCTCACAGCAACCTCCAATTCCTGGGCTCAAGCAAGTCTCCTGCCTCTGCCTCCCAAGTAGCTGGGACTACAGGCGCCTGCCACAACGCCCAGCCATTTTTTGGTTGCAGCTGGCATTGTTGTTTGGTGGGTCTGGGCTGGATTTGAATCCGCCAGCTCAGGTGTACGTGGCTGGCGCCTTAGCCCGTTGAGCCACAGGCGCCGAGCCCACACTGTTACATTTTATAATGAGATGAATCTTCCATGCCAAGTATAAACTTAAGAGGATTGCACATGATTAAATTACAATTCTTGTAGAAGGTATTTTAAATTTATATCATTGTCACTTCTGATTTTCACTATCTCTTTGCTCCAACTTTATACTTTGAAAAATTTTAAACCTACAGAAGTGTTGCTAGAATAATATCATCTCAGCCTTTTCCCCTAGATTCATCAGTTGGTAAATTCCAGTACATACACACACACATCAGAATCATTTGAAAGTTACTTATAGACATGGTACCATTACTCCTAAATACTTAACCACAATCAGGAAACTAACATAAGTCTAAAACATCATTACCCAATGGCAATGTACAGTGGTCAGTTTGGGGGTTTTTTTGAGTAGCGTTTTTTATTGTTTTTATTAGAACATAGACATTGTAAATACTAATATTTAGAATATAGTATTAGACATTGTAAATACTAATTTTTCCTATTATCTATAATTAATGACAATTAAAAAATAAGTACTTTTTATACAAATTTCCCCAGTTGCCCCAATAATGTTCTTTTTTTTTTTTTTTCCTTGTACAGGATGCAGTTAAGCATCATTCGGTGGATTTATTTATTTATTTTATTTTTGAGACAGAGTCTCACTTTCTTGCCCCCTAGAGTGCTGCAGAATTATAGCTCACAGCAACCTCAAACTCTTGGGCTCAAGTATTCCTCTTGCCTCAACCTCCCTAGTAGCTGGGACTACAGTTACCTGCAATAGCATCTGGCTGTTTTAGAGGTGAGGTCTTGCTTTGGCTCAGTCTGGTCTCAAACCAGTAAGCTCAGTCAATCCACCTGCCTTGGCCTCCCAAGTGCTGGTATTACAGGAGTGAGCCACCTAACCCACCTGTTTTAAAAAGTATGTGGTAAACCAACAAGAATTTATAAGTCTTCTCCCTACCATTCACACAGCATATAGAAATATGCAGATTAATAATTGTAATCAAGAACCTATTATACATCGCAGATTTACCAATTATAGTGTTTCTATAAGTACTACATTTACCAATTATAGTGTTTCTATGTTAAGGATTTATGATCCTCCGTTTTTTCTTATGGTATTTGAATTTTCTAATTCTGTGGTTACCATAAGATAAATGAAGACATTACCATCCTGATTTGAAGATTCAGCCTGACCAAATTAATGGAAGACCAGACTTATCTAAATGAGCCTATCTAATACAATCTCTGTATCATATGAAGATAATTCATATGTAATTAGAATTCTCTGTAATTATGGGCAGTGCCTGTAGCTTAGGGGGTAGGGCGCTGGCCCCATATGCCAAGGGTGGCGAGTTCAAACCTGGCCCCAGCCAAACTGCAACAAAAAAATAGCCGGGCATTGTAGTGGGCGTCTGTGATCCCAGCTTCTCGGGAGGCTGAAGCAAGAGAATCTCCTGGGCCCAGGAGTTGGTGGTTTGTGACACCACAGCACTCTACCAAGGGCGATAAAGTGAGACTTTGTCTCTACAAAAAAAAAAAAAAAAAAAAAAATAGAATTCTCTATAATTAGAACATTAGAGGCCGTCATAAAATTTTAATAGCCTGTGTCAGAATGTCATATTCAGTTATTTAACTATATTATTTACGGGCTTGGAGTCTGTGGCTCAGTGGTTAGGGCGGCCACATACACCGAGGCTGGCAGGTTCGAGCCCAGCCAAGGCCTGCTGGACAATGACAACTGCCACCAAAAAATAGCCAGGCATTGTGGCAGGTGCTCCTAGTCCCAGCTACTCAGGAGGCTGATGCAAGAGAATCGTTTAAGACCAAGAATTTGATGTTGCTGTGAGCTGTGATGTAACAGCACTCTACCGAGGGCGACACAGTGAGACTCTGTCTCAGAAAAAAAAAGAATATTGTTTAAGACCCGGCACAGTGGCTTGTGCATGAAATCCTAGCATGCTCAGAGGCCTAGGCAGGTATATTACTTAAGCTCACAAGTTGGAGACCAGCCTGAGCCAAAGCAAGACCCTGTCTCTACTAAAATAGAAAAACTGAGGCAAGCATTGCTTGAACCCAAGAGTTGGAGGTTGCTGTGAGGTTTGTGATGCCACCGCACTCTACCCAGGGCAGCAGCTCGAGACTTTTGTTTAACTCCTAAGCGTCTTTCCACATGAAAGAAGTGGAAGAATGTTTGAACTTTGCGGTATCAGGGAAGTTAGTAGATTCAAGGAAATTAATGAGAAGCAGGATAGAGAGATGGCTTGAAGTACTGGCTGTTTCCCTAAAAGACAAATTTGAATGACTTGGCAAATAAATAACAGGATTTGGCCAGTAATACCACTGGGCAAGAAGTGAGACCAGTTAAATCAAAATAATTCTTGTGTCCAAGTTAACAGGAGTGTAGAGAAGCTAATTTCCTCTCTGTTCCTTCCAGAGCTTTGGTAGGCTTGGCTGATGGTATTTTCATGTTGAGAGCCTCTTCTGTCTGGTTGCTCCGCAGGGTTCTTGGGGCTCTGGAAAGGATCAGTACAGCAGGGAACTGCTGGTTTCCTCCATCTTCGCAGCCGCCAGTCGCAAGAGGAAAAAGCCAAAGGAAAAAGCCCAGCCCAGCAGCTCGGAAGACGAGCTGGACAATGTGTTTTTTAAGAAGGAAAACGTGGAGCAGTGTCACAACGACATTAAAGAAGAGTCCAAAAAGGAAAGCGAGACGCCAGGCAGAAAACAGAGGACCGTCACTGCCAAAGACAACACCGCCAGGAAGGACCCCAGCGCGACGAAAGAGGAGAAGACGCCTCTCCGAAAGGAGGGCACGGCCCCCGAGGAGCCCCCAGCCCCGCAGCAGTGCAAGCACAAGTCTCCGACCCTCAGCGCTCGCTTCGCCGTCCTGAAGGAGAGCCCCAAGGCGCTGCTGACGCAGGTGTCCTCGCACTTCGAGGAGACAGGGTCGGACTCGGGCACCTTGCTCAGCACGTCCTCCCAGGCGTCGAGGTTTTCCACGAAGAAGTCACCCAGTCCCGAAATGAAGCACGGCGAGTTTGTGGCCCACGTGGGCACCATCACCTCGGATTACTCCACCACGTCGTCCGCCACCTACCTGACCAGCCTGGATTCCAGCCGGCTGAGCCCCGAGGTGCAGTCGGTGGCAGAGAGCAAGGGCGACGAGGCGGACGACGAGAGGAGCGAGCTGGTCAGCGAAGGGCGGCCGGTGGAGACGGACAGCGAGAGCGACTTCCCCGTGTTCCCCGCCGCCTGGACCGCAGAGAGGCTCTTCCGAGGGAAGCTGCAGGAGGCCGCGAAGATGAGCCGGAGCCGGAGGAATTCCGACGGCAGCGAGGTGAGCTGCGCCGACGGGAGTCTGACCCCGAGCTTGGACGGCCGGAGGCAGCTCTTCAGTTCCCACAAGCTCATCGAATGCGACACGCTGTCCAGGAAAAAGTCCTCCCGCTTCAAGTCGGACAGCGGAAGCCTGGGGGACGCCAAGAGCGAGAAGGAAACCCCGTCCATCGCCAAAGTGTTCGACGTGATGAAGAAAGGAAAATCCACCGGCAGTTTACTCACACCTACCAGAAGCGAACCCGAGAAGCAGGAGCCCACCTGGAAAACGAAAATAGCAGACCGGTTAAAACTGAGGCCCAGAGCGCCTGCGGACGACATGTTCGGGGTAGGGAGTCAAAAAACAAACGCCGAGGCCACGAAAAGGAAAAACATCAAACGGAGACATACGCTGGGAGGGCACAGGGATGCCACCGAGATCAGTGTTTTGAATTTTTGGAAAGCGCAGGAACAGGGTGGGGAGCGAGAATCCGAACTTTCTGCCGTGAATCGGTTGAAACCCAAATGCTCGGCCCAGGACCTGTCCATCTCAGACTGGCTCGCCAGGGAACGCCTCCGCCCCAGCACGTCTGACCCGAGCCGGGGGGATGCCGGGGACCCCCCGCTGGAGGGCCCTGGGGTGCTGGGGAGCCCCACGACCGACACCCCTTTGTCTTTCCAGTCCGACACGGGCAGTTCTTCCAGTACCGTGGCTTCAACGAACAGGCCCCTTCTTTCTGCACCGCCACAGTCACCTGACCAAATAAACGGAGAAAGCTTCCAGAACATGAGCCAGATAGCTAGTTCTGCAGCTAATGCCCAACCTCATAAACTGTCTGAAACCCCAGGTAATAAAGCACAGTTTCATCCCTGTCTTTAAGCCTGGGGTTCGTCCAGTATAGCAAATAAAAAGCTACTGTTACGCGTTCTGATAACTCTGTAAATATTTTCTTGTACCAGAATTGTTATTATGCAGCCCTCATTTGGGCTGGTTTCATCACCTTGCACTGTGGAATAGCTTTACAGTGCATTACGACAGCCAGAAGAACATATATATATATATATAAATATATATATTTAAAAATATATTGGATAGTTGTATACAAATGAGCAATGGATTTGTTGCAACTTACAACATAGTATATACCCCAAATTACTGAAGAAAATCGCTGGCGTTAGTGTGCAGCAAATTTGTTCTTTTGGTTTCATCACTAACAAAAGTGCCTCATCATAAAAATACATTTCGTTTTTAGGGTGCCATACTGTTGAAATTAGATAACTCACATGGAATAAATGAATGCATTTTATTGGTAACAAATTTCGCTACATTTTACCGGTTTTAACACAGGTGGATACAGCACTTCCATTCTTCAGTCATTCCAGGTGGATCTGAGTTTTATATTCAAACTTTTAATACAGTTTTTGAGTTTTGTGTGACTTGAATTTTTAATCTCTCTGTAAAATACATAACTTAAATGAACATATTAAATGTGTATCTTTTCTTCAGATACCAGATTTGATATAAATGTTGTAACATAGGTGTGTAGATAGTGGATCCTGGATGGAACTGGCTTCTTTATGGGGAAGAATATAAT
>CAUYON010197096.1:0-31626 GCA_963573935.1 Arctocebus calabarensis
GGCGCCTGTGGTCCCAGCTACTTGGGAGGCAGAGGCAAGAGACTCGCTTGAGCCCAGGAATTGGAGGTGGCTGTGAACTGTGATGCCACAGCACTCTATCCAGGGTGACAGCTTGAGGCTCTGTCTCAAAAACAAAAAAAAAAATGAGGGTACAAATGATTAGGTTACATTGTTTGCATTTCTAAGGTAAAGTTCAAGTTGTAGTTGAGCCCTTCACTCAGGAGGCATGCTATATACCTCTACACTTCGAATATTAGGTGAGTGCACACCAATCCCTCTGCTTCCTCCCCTTTCCTCTTTCCCTCCTCCCCCTGACCCCCACTTGAATAGACAGGGTGGCCTGAATATACAGATGGCAATTTTAAATTGCACACAAACTTTATGGCCACCATGTACTTGTGTTTTTCTCTTTTATGGGAATATAATTGTTTTTCTACTGGTTTCATATTAGTATTGAGTACACTGGACATTTATTTTTCCATTCTTATGATACTTTACTAAGAAGGATGTGTTTCAACTCCATGCAGGTAAATACAAATGATGTAAAATCTCCATCTTTTCTTATGGTTGAATAATATTCCATGGTGTACATATACCACAGTTTGTTAATCCATTCATGGGTTGATGGGCACTTGGGTTGCTTCCAGGTCTTGGCAATTGTGAATTGAGCTGCAATATACATTCTAGTGCAAATGTCTTTGTGATAAAATGATTTTCCCCTCTCTGGGTAGACGATACCCAGGAAGGAAATTCTGACACATCCTCAATAGGGGCGAACCTGGACAACATTATACTGAGTGAAATAAGCCAGTCACCAAAGGACAAATAATCACGTGATTCCACTTACAATTGTTCCCAGAGCAGTCACATTCAGAGAGTCAGAAAGGAGGACAGTGGCACTTCAGGTTTACAAAATGAAAATAGTCCTGTGGGAGAGGGTGGTGATGCTTGCACAAGATTAAGACTGTATTTAGGGGTGGTGCCTGTGGCTCCGTGAGTAGGGCATTGGCTCCATATACTGAGGTGGCAGGTTCAAAACCCACCAGGTCAAACTGCAACAACAACAACAAAAAAAAAAAACAGCAGGGCATTGTGGCAGGCGCCTATAGTCCCAGCTACGTGGGAGGCTGAGGCAAGAGACTCACCTAAGCCCAAGAGTTGGAGGTTGCAGTGAACTGTAACACCTTGACATTCTACCAAGGGTGACAAAGTGAGACTCTGTCCCTAAAAAAAAAAAAAAATTAGTTAATACCACAGAACTACACGCTGAAAAATGGTTGAGAAGGTAAATTTATGTTGTATGTATCTTATCACAATAAAACAATTGGGCGAAAAAAACCCAAAGGATTTTCAAAATGAGGAAAATAGTCTGTTCCGCTCAGTAACAAAGAAAACTAAGTTTAATAAGGAAAAGTTACAACTGAGAACAGTGTTTATTTGTGTGTGATCAAGAGGATAGAAATAAACCAGAGGGTGGAGTTCAGAGGGAGTCTGAGATCAGCTTGACAAAAAGAATGTTCTAACATTCGTTCATCTAACAGATATATATTTAGCACCACTGGGTGCCAAGCGCTAGAAAAGTGCAAGCAAAACAGAAAGGCCACTGCACAAGGGCCAGCCAGAAGGGGTTGCTCCACTGAGGACCACTAGAAGAAAAGATTGGATATTTGTCTTATAAGAATGCCATGGAATGGGGCTGGGCACGGTGGCTCACACCTGTAATCCTAGCACTCTGGGAGGCCAAGGCATGTGAATCTCCTGGGCTTAGGAGTCCGAGACCAGCCTGAGCAAGAGAGACCCAGTCTCTACCAAAATAGGAAAACCAGCCAGGTGTGGTGACAGGCACCTGTAGTCCCAGCTGCTTAGGAGACTGAGGCAGAAGGAACTCTTGAACCCAAGAGTTTGAGGTTGCTGTGAGCCGTGACAACACCATGGTGCTCTGCCCAGGGCCACAGAGTGAGACTCTGTCTCAAGAAAAAAAAAAATGCTGTGGAATGAGTTCTAGACTTACAAGCAGGTGGATCGGGTCAGATCTGGGACTCCTTGGGAACCCAAGGGGTAGTGGATAACTTGGGGAATCGTGAGACCTTGGTGCCCTTAAGGTGCTCACATGTCTCCATCTCAAAAGAGAGGACGTATCTTTCTGCTTACTCCCTAAAGCAGACCCCCTAAAGGAGCCTATAATGCTTATGACTGAAATGACTATGACAACAGATAATGGTGAGCAACGGGGACATCCAGTGACCCAACAGCCTGCACTGACAAGGGCACATCAGCTCTGGGATGCTCCTCCTGCCAGAGGTTCGCAACCTCAACCAGCTCATGCGAAAACGTCAAACCAGCCCAGATTGACAGATGTACTCCCTAAAGAACTGGCCAATGTCCTTCAAAAGTGTCAAGAGCATGAAAGAAAAAGGAAACACCAAGGTGTTATTAAAAGAGACCTAGGAGGGACAGCCCCTGTGGCTCAGTGAGTAGGGCGCCAGCCCTATATACCGAAGGCAGCGGGTTCAAACCCGGCCCCAGCCAAACTGAAACAAAAAATAGCTGGGCATTTTGGCGGGCACCTGTAGTCCCAGCTACTCAGGAGGCTGAGGCAAGAGAATCTCCTAAGCCCAAGAGCTGGAGGTTGCTGTGAGCTGTGACACCATGGCACTCTACCGATGGGAACAAAGTGAGACTCTGTCTCTTCCAAAAATAAGAAAGAGACCAAGGAGGCACGAGGGCTCCACACAGTGTGAGAGCGTGGAAAAGACAATTCCTGCAACACAGACACAGGTTGCTGCCACCTGCTGCTGTCATGCACTGTACATCCCTCAGTGCTGATCATCGTGCTTCGTCGCAGCTCCATCTGGCTGGACCATAGTTGACAACAACCATTTCCCCAAATGAACCAGTCAGTTCTCTGTGTAAGTTTGGCATTCTCAACTCCATAACAACTTGAACATGTGGACTTGTATCTTTGAACATGGCTCTAAGAACTGCCACTTGGCTTGGCACCCATAGCTCACATACACCAAGGCTGGCAGGTTTGAACCTGGGCTGGGTCTGCTAAACAAAAACCTGCAACTAAAAAATAGCTGGGCCTTGTGGCAGGCACCTGTAGTCCCAGCTACTTGGGAGGCTGAGGCAAGAGAATCCCTTAAGCCCAAGAGTTTGAGGTTGCTGTGAGCTGTGATGCCACAGCACTCTACCAAGGGCAGCATAGTGAGACTCTTGTCTCAAAAAATAAAATAAATAAAATAAAATGTTAAAAAACAATAAAATAAAAAAATAACTTCTGCCATATTTGCTGTGTCTCTCCAGATACAGAGTGATGGGGCCAATAGCTACCCACCGCAGTGGTCCATATGGGGAGGGGGGACTCCTGCTGTTCACACCTGGCCAGCTACTCAGGAGGCTGAGGACAGAACAGTCCACACGCTCTGTCGCTCTGTCGTATGGGGACAGACACAGCCTGAACACTCACCTGGGAGCCAGAAAGAAGACCTGGTGCTAGTCCCATATCCTGTACTAACCAGGCGAGTAAAATTACTGCTAAGAACATCACTTTCTTAATTTTTTCAAACACGTTGGCAATAGCTCCCATGGTTAATTCACGAGACTGTTACAAGAATCAAATGACAGAACATTTGTTGGAACAATATTGCTAAAAATACTCTCCACTCAATTTTGCCGTGAACCTAAAACTGCTTTTTAAAAATGATGACACTTGGAGCAGTTCCTCTTTCCCAGTCTCCGAGCTTGTGCAGAAGCATGGGAGTGTCTCAGCAGGGCAGTCCTCAGAGGGACCATCTGACGGGTGAGGAGGCACTTGCCCAGCCCCACACATGGCCTTAGAGGCTGCTGCGTCTCTGCCTGCTGGTAAAGTAAAAGTTGAGGATATTTGGGAGACTTAGCACAAAGGAAATGCTTTGTGTTTCTCAGATCAGTGAGAAACAGAAACTGAAACACCACAAGTCAGGGGCCTTCCATACACCGATGGGCAGAGCTAAGATGATTAAGCCCCTGGCCAGAGACAGAAGGGGCCTGACAGGGAGGGGGAGCTTCTCACACTGGGCACAGGGGCCACCCGAGGGGGTTTGTCCCAGAGCAGGCAGGGCCACAACCCTCTGTAGCCATAGCCGAGTGAGGTCAGACTCAGAAAAATGTGGATATCCACACAATGGAATCCGCAGGCTTTATCCACTGGACGAATAATTTCTTCCTAATTGGGATAAATTTATCCATCATCACCTTTTAAGGGTAAGATATGAATAGTCTCTTTGTACCACTAGAGGAAATTCTGCTCAGAAACGGGGTGCTCGTTAGGTAAACTATTTTATCAAGTATTCTGAGGGAAAATAATACTGATTTCAAATAACTGTAGCTGAAGTCATCGACAAGTACAATGGTTATTGTACACACAAGAATCAGGGCCATATTTTATTTCTAGGTGAAAACTATTTTTAAGGTGCTTCATAAATCACTGGCAAGGTCAGCCGTACTAAACATTCCAGAACACACAGGGGACAGATCTCCACAGGCGTGCCCAGACCGCTGGGCTGCAGCAGCTCATTGTTCTGAGGCTTCCTGCACTGACTGTCCCTGTCGTCAGCGAGTCTGCAGGGCCAGCAGTCCAGCGCAGGCCCACAGTTCACAGCACAGGTGCAGAAGGAGCCGCGGTGGTCCACATCCCCAGGCGAGGCACAGCTCAGGGCACCACCACGAGGGCACACCCCTGCAGGCCCGCTGTGTTCTCACAGCCAATGGACCACAGCAGCCTGCAGGGTGGGGTGATCACTGAAAAGCACCCCGTGCCCTTTGCACCCAGCAGGTCAGTGCTCAGGGGTGGTCGCAGGTAAGGATCACTTCTTATCCCAAGCCAGTCCCATCACACGCCCAGTTGCATTAAGCAGTATGTCAGCCCTGAGCCTACCACTGGATGTATATATACTGCATACGGTTGGTGAATAAATGGACGCATGCCTGAATAACAAATCGCCAATGAGTGAAGAACTAGTTTTGCCAATGAAGATGGTAAGAACCAGAAAAACTGTACTGTGCAATCTCCCTTTGACAGAGGTGGCCAGAGCGATATAGGGGAACTTATGAGTAGAATTTCCAGAAAAGCAGTTTGAGGGGGATAGTAACAAGTAGCATGAGGCTTTTTTGCTCTCCTGCATTTCCATTTTCTAGGTCTGAGAATACAGATGCAAAGGCCAAAGCACTAGAAGCCATCACAGACTCTGAATTGACCCTGCGGATGGACGCTGCTTGAAGAATATAAAGGTAGAAGGTGTCTCTCTCCCCAATATCTGAGCGGCCACATCCCTGGGCACACATTCCACTTTTTATGTGACAGAGGATGAAAAAAAACCCTTTATCTGATTTCAGCCATTGTTATATTTTATCTCTGTTACTAGAAGCCAAATACATTTTTTTTTTTAGACGGAGTCTCACTGTCGCCCTTCTAGAGTGCTGTGGCATCACAGCTCACAGCAACCTCAAACTCTTGGGCTTAAGTGATTCTCTTGCCTCAGCCTCCCAAGTAGCTGGGACTACAGGCACCCACCACAACACCCGGATTTTTTTTTTGTTGTAGTTGTCATTGTCATTTACCTGGCCTAGGCCAGGTTCAAACCCACCAGCCTCCGTGCATGTGGCCAGTACCCTAACCACTGAGTACAGCTGCCAAGCCATACATTTCTAACGTAAGAAAAAAATTCTGTGGCCTGAGCCTTCTCAGCCTCCCTGAGTGGGTCCTACTCCTTTCCCTTCTCTGACCACTGGATTGACATAGGGCTCCTTTTACAACGGTACCCCAAGTGATGCAAGTAGCTCAGACCTCTTTCCCCAAGCCCCAGACTCACATCCAACCACTGTACTGACATCTCCAAATTAGCATGTCCAAAAGAGAAGCTCCATTCTTCCCACCCCTGCCAAACCTGCTTCTCTCCCCACTCCTCCAACGCAGAATGAGCCCTTACTGTTGTTCAGGCCGAACGGCTAAGACTCTTCTTGGATTCCTCTGTTTCCCTGAAAC
This sequence comes from Arctocebus calabarensis, assembly GCA_963573935.1. Lineage (NCBI taxonomy): Eukaryota > Metazoa > Chordata > Mammalia > Primates > Lorisidae > Arctocebus > Arctocebus calabarensis. The sequence continues at coordinate 6,026 of CAUYON010197096.1, forward strand.
CATCAGCATGCTCCGCTGCTCCCGAGCACAGCCCGCAGCAGCCTACATCCCCCGCCCAGGCTCCCTGCATGCATGTGAGCCCTACAGCCTGCCCTGCACATGGAGTCTGAGGCTTACTTTTCTGCTCATACCCTGCAACGTGTCCTGTGGCCCTAAGAATAAAATCCACCTGCCTCGCCCAAGTGCCCAGGGCTCTCTGGTCTGCTTTTGCTGACCTCTCTGCCTTCACCACCACCACGTCTACACCTCCCAGCCACACTGACTTGCTACCTGCCTCTTGTCAGATGTGCTGACCTCATTGTCCTCTCATGGCCTTTGCACTCGCCCCTGCTGCCTGGATATCCTTCCCCAAGATGCTCGAGTTAGTGACAGCATCACTCACACACTATGCTCAGACAGCACCCCTACGGCGTCTCCTGATAGCCGTGTCTGAGTAGCCCCTCTCTTTTGACTCTCCCCATCACTGGCCTTGTGCTGTTTCCTAATTCACTGTCTGAAATGATCTCATTAATGCCTTTATTTCCTAATGTATTACTTAGAACAGGTACCCCAGAAAGGCAGAGATTCTGTTTGTCTTCTTCCCCAGCTTCTGCACCATGCCAGGCTCAGAGACACTTTGCCATCTGTGATCACCCATCAGGAATTAAGGAGCCACATGGCTGTATTCAGTCTACAGAGTATTATGTATCTTTAGCCTTCATTCTGGTTTTCAGTTCCCTCACCAAATTGACAACAAAGTAAACATTAATGAACTGACCTCTCCATTCCCCTAGTGGTAGATTTTTCTCTCAGCTATAAAACTACAAGGTTAAGGATACTCCAGAGCCCTTGCATATAAAGAATGGTTTTGTTGTCTTTACATATGATTGGAGGTAATAAACAAGATTTTGCTGAAAACCTAGAAGTTTTCCCATTGTCTTCCGCAACTTTTTGGGAACAAGTCACATCATCCCAGCAGGCAGTTCATTCCTTTCTGAGTAACATGTTCTCTCAGAGTGAGTGTGTTTATTCCTAATTTTTAATAGATGATTGAATTACCTATTTTTAATCACTGATAAGAAGAGGATAATAAGGATATATCAAAGGAAAAACAAATATATCTTTGTTTAGCAAATTTGCCTTAAATATTATTATTTAACCCAGTCTTTAGACCAACCATGTTTTTTTTCCCAGCTCAGGAAAGTTTTCAAACTTTTTTTTTTTTTTTGAGACAGAGCCTCAAGCTGTCACCCTAGATAGAGTGCTGTGGCATCACAGCTCACAGCAACCTCCAATTCCTGGGCTCAAGTGAGTCTCCTGCCTGCGCCTCCCAAGTAGCTGGGACTACAGGCGCCCGCCACAATGCTGGGCCATTTTTTGGTTGCAGCCGTCACTGTTGTTTGGCGGGTCCAGGCTGGATTCGAACCCGCCAGCTCAGGTGTATGTGGCTGGCGCCTTAGCCCACTGAGCCACAGGCGCCGAGCCACAAACATTACATCTTTGATTATTACTTCTTCCCACTTGTCTTTTTTCTTCTCATAGAAGAAGGAAATCTTGTTTATTACCTCCAATCATATTATTCAAAGGCTGCTTCTCCTTTTACTAGTCTCCAGGACAATTGGATTTCTTATTGTTTTCATCCCTTTGTCCTTTTTCTGGGAATTCTAGGAGAGCAATCTTATTTTTTTCTCACCATTAGAGCACGTTTCTGCTGGCTCAGTTCTTTCCTGTAGAGGAAAGGTCACTGCAGAGATTGGGGCTCTGATGTCGCATGTGTTAACTTTAAAATATATTAATGAATGAGGTTTATACTTTGGGAAAAGAATAGCTTTTTTCTCATAAAGGGTAGCAACTTGTTGGGCAGCCATTCCAGTAGTTTGGGAAGCTAAGCCTCAGCCAGAAGCCAGGCACAGGTTCTTCAAACAAGAGACAAAAAGCAACAGGACCTGAAACTGAGCCAGGTGGTCAAATACCATCAACAGGCTGTCAGAGGAGTCGTGAGGATTTATGAAGAGAAATCACACACATGTAATTGTGCTTTATCTCTCCTACCCTGTCATGGCTCATTTTTAAGGTGTTTCTGGGGTGAAGAGGGCTTAAGATTTTATTTTTAGTTCACACATATTTGTGTTGATAACTCAAAATAAGTGACTGAGGCAAAGATCTAAAATAATGGAGGTTTATTAAGCCAAAGTTTGAAGGCACACCTGCGAAAAACACAGACAAGTCTGTGACTGACTTGGAACCTTGGGTTTTAAAGGAGATGGGGCATTTAAGAAGAAAAAAATAGGAGGGGGGTGGACAGTGAGACAAATGATTACATCCATGTAAAGTCCAGGAATTCTGTATTTTACATAAGATGAGGCAAATGTTAGAAGGAGAAAAAGGAAACATCAGTTATGTTGATGTCTTGGGGTGGGTGGAAGAATGTTTAATCTTGTCTCTGTTCTGCACTTGGCAAGATAAATGTGGAATCAACATTATTAGTGTGCAAAAAGACTTTAGTTTAGGAACTAGACTTAACCTGCAGATCCAAAGTTACAATTTGCATGTCCTTGCTCCTGGGAGGCCGGCAAGGACTTTCCTTATGAATGATCCATGGTGCAGCCCTTGTAGATGCCTGAGTGAGGCCTTTCACCTTTCTGTGGCAATCTGGCTGATGCATAATGTTAGTAACAGCCATTCATTTGGAAGGAGGTGTTGGGCCATTCAGCCTCCAGGCTTGACTTTCCCTTTTGCATAAGGGGGGTGTGTCATTTTCCTTTGCAGTGTCTTTGAAGCCTTTTCCTTATATTCATGATGTCACTTTCATCTGGGCTGATATTCAGCCTCTTGTCACCATCCTGAGCTCTTCTAATAATCTCATTTATCCTTATAGCTTACTGAGAACATGAAATATGGATCTTTAAATCATTTTCTACTTCCTAAAAATAATTGTTTCAACAATTATAGTTTTGACTGTAGTCAGTGCATTCATTGGCTCAATTTTTCTGTATATTCACCCTCCATAGAGATCTTGTTGACAGAAGACATTCAGGACAATCTTGCCCTTTCCACCTATCGCCTGGTGCCTTGGTTAAATGCCCCTCGGACAGCAAAAGCTGGAAAGCAAAGTCAGTTCACTCCTTGGTCCTTACTTTGGAGTCAGGTACTCACTGGGTATCTATGATCCACAAGGCTGAGAATGGTCAGGGTCTCTGACACAGGGTAGGTGTGTGTCCTTGAGAATATGGGGAGGGGCTTAGTTTTGTTCCGCCAAATATAACACACAGAAGACAGAACTGTTGTAAAAATCTCAAGACTCCTCCCTCAGTAGCTGACCAAATGAACCCCCTCTAGGCCAAGGGGAATCTCTAATGCTGCATTGCTAGCCATGAGAAAGATCAGACAAGCATCAGCATGCCCCTCTCCCTTCTTGGAGATGTCCTTTGTGACTCACTAACAAGGCAGGCTATTCAAGACATACCTGCGGATCCTCAGTACGGGACCTGTATATAGCAGGATGTGTACCTAACGAACCACTTGAGTCTAGGTGCATGTCCAGTAGTTTGTCTCTGATTACCAGACCTTAACTCAAGCATTCCTTTTCACTCTGGTCTAATAGACAGAGTCTAACTCTTTCAGACAACTGTGGGCCAAAGAATCTTTAAACCTACCTATAACCACAAGCCCCCACTTCTTGTGGTGGAGTACTACAAGATACCCCACCTTTTCAGGCCAAACCACCGTATGCTTTCCACATACTGATTTATGACTTTACCTGTAATTCCTGTCTCCCTGAAATGTATAAAACCAAACGGTAACCCAACCAGAGAGACTACCTGCTCAAAGCTTCTTGGGTGTGGCTCTGGGTCATGGTCCTCACAATTGGCTCAGAATAAACCTCTGTCGTTTATAGAGTATGGCTTCTTTTCTGTTGACAAGATGAACAGGCCCGTCTTCCTTTAGCCCTGCCAGCAACATTGTACCTTTGGGGAACCACATCCTTCAGGATTCAGTGGAGCATGTTACCCACTTGATATCCCCCTATTACACACCAGGCTCGGGATAGATGGGCATCAGCCCCCGCCTGAGTGGAGGGAGAGGTCACTGTTGACACTCTGGCTGGGTTCAGTGGCTTCTTTAGACCTTGACTGGGCCACCAAGGCCTCTTCTCATTTTCCTCTGGCCAACTGAGCCACTAAACAATGAAAATGTCCTCAATTGTGCTCCTGAGGCTGTCTCATTGTTTCTGAAAATAATGGAAATCCCTCCCAAGGCTAACAATTGCTGACATTGTTCCCCTGTGTGTTTTGTGTTGTTTTTTGGCTATTTTCTATATTTTCATGGGTATTTTAAGAACAAGTTGAAAGGGGCTCCAGAAACCCCCATAACATAGAGCCTAGAAGCTAGCACCAGGAGCCAGCTTCAAATAAGGAAAGTACAAACTTATCACAAGTTTTTGCTGAGATATTTGGACCAGAGACTGACCTAGGACCAGGATGGGATGGGTCTAAGTCAGGGCTCGGGATTTAACAGATCACAAGAGTGGAGGAGCCATCAAAAGCCACCTGTGGCTTATCGAGTAGGGCGCCAGCCCCATATACCAAAGGTGGCGGGTTCAAACCCTGCCTCAGCTGAACTGCAAAACAGAAAAATAGCCAGGCGCTGTGGCGGGTGCCTGTAGCCCCAGCTACACAGACTCAACCTTTAGGGAGGCAAGAGGCAAGTCCAAGGTGCACAGCAGGCTGCCAAGCAAGAGCAATGTGGAGCCAGCAGGGATCAGGAGGTTTGGGCCCTCAGGGCTAACGCAGGGAAGAGCTGAGAGTGTCCCCAACTTCTGGGGCCAAGCCTGCAGCATCTTCACATAGCAGGCTCTCCACATGGCAAGGTCCCACTCGCCAAATCTTCTTGGGATGCAGGGACCCCAACTCCCCACTCTTAGTCACACAGCAAGCCTTGCTTCTGGAGGCTGGTTGGTGTGCCCACTGGTCCTGGATCCACGTGGACACGGGATTTCCCCAGGTACCTCCTGACACCTTAAGACATTCATAATGGGGTCTCTCGGGAGCTCTTTGCAGTCAAGGTCTTCAGGAGGCCTGCAGTCTAAGCGCGCCGGCCCCTGGGTGCGTGGGCCCAGCAAGCTCCAATGTGGGGATGCCCAGGGCGGCGCGTGGGGCTGCAGCGGGTGGGAGGCGGCAGTGCCCGGGGGCCCCACCGTCCTCCTCTCAGCAGGGCTGAGGGGCGCAGGGCTAGAGAAGGACTGGAATAAGCCTCTACATTTCCCTTGCCTAGGTCGTGGAGGGAAACAGGCCAGGAGGGAATCAGAAGCCGGAACCGACACATCCCCACCTGCCCACCCTCTCTCCCTAGAAAAGGTGTCTTTGGGAGAAAAACTGCCACCAGCTCTATTCCTAGAAGGTGCTAGCCAATGTGCCTCAGGAACCCCCCCCCCCCCCGGGCCGTGATGCATCCTTCAGGGATGGAGCCTCCAAACCTGTCTGTCCTCCTGACCAGTCAGGCTGGGGGCAACTGCCTCGGCTTCCAGGAAAGAATAATTCTTTCTTGGGGCATTTCCAGCTCTAGCTATTCTCCAGCACGGTCCACATAAGCATTAAAGGGAGGTTATCTATCAATGCAAAGCAGCGGAGACGCTGGGAGCTCTGAACCCCGACTCAAGCACCCTCCCCTCCCCGCTCCCTGCAGCCTCCGCAGGAGGCGAAGACACCAGCAGTGGGGCCGGTGGGGCTGGGCTCGCCAGGACACGCGCACCAGTGCGCTGCCTCCCACAGCTCGACACGGCCCCTCGCACGCCCATGACTCACGTCTACGTGAGACAGACATGAAGACCTACTGCGATGTAAAAGGCTGAAGATGCCAAGACAGGTCCACACCCACGCTAGAAGAAAGCGGCCCAAACCTCTCTCTTTACTTTTCTAAAACTGTGTGATTATCCCTCTTATCAAAATAACTTTTGTTATGAGATTAACTGGGGAGGGGAGCATAAAGTATAAATACGGAAAAAACAGTTTTTGTTAGTAGAGACAAAAAGGATTAGATAATGTCTCTGATATTAACATTTCTAAAAATATTTAAGCTAACACTGTCAATCACTGCACTGAGTTTACACTCGGGCGCGCTCTCAGGAAAAAGGTTTTGTAAACCAGCGGGGTCCCAGCAAAGCAATGCTGCGGTGGGGTGTGCTCCTGATTCCCCCTTGCTGTCCTCCACTCTCATCCCCACACACACACCAGTTTACCATATCTAATGGGAGTTTTATTTTTCCCATTAACACAAAGTGGAGCCCGCATCCCTGTCTGCTCAATGTATTTTATGACTATTTTTCTTTTTCAGAGACAGGTCCCTGCTCTGTCACCCAGGGTAGGTGACAGTAGCACTATCTCAGCTGATTGCAACTTGGAACTCCTGGGCTAAAGCCTCTCCAGCAGCTGGGACTATAGACATGTGCCATTATGCCCCACTAATTTTTCTATTTTTTGTAGACACTGGGTCTTGCTATGTTCCCTGGCTGGTCTCAAACTCCTGTTCCAAGTAATTCTCTTGCCTGAGCCCTCCCATAATCCTGGGATTACAGGTATGAACCCCCACACCCGGCCTCAATATATTTTAATGACATATCTAAATACCTGTTTCTTGCCCTCAACTTCCTTCTGGATCTGGCCCTGCCCATTTTCTTTTCTGTCCTAGGAGTCTGAACTGGGTCCCACACTGGAACATTTGTTCCTCTCTGTGCCGCTGTTCAACCCCAGGTACGACCCTTCTCTTTCCTCAGCCTTCTGTCAAAATCCCAGCTGGGATTCAAAGAGCGCTTCCCTTCCATGTCTCCAGTCAGAGCCTGAGCCTGAGCCTCACCCAGGAGGGATCTCCCCCAGACACTCCTCACTCCCCCTCCTGGGATCGGTAGGATAACCTGGGTTCCCTTTTTCCACCCAGACCTCTAGAGGGCAGCAGGAGACTCCACCGCTCTACATGCCCCTCAGCTCCTCAAGGGCTCCTGGCATCCAGATACGAAACAGTTCTGCTGGAGACTGAAAGCATATTTGCAAGCTCTCCAGCTGGGTGATACATCTGTACTCCCAGCTCCTGGAGAACAGAAGTAGAGGCTTTGGAGAAGCAGGTAGCATTCAAATCATCACTCACAGTGTCCCTGGGGTCCAGGAAATCTTGAGGGGACAGTTTGCTGGCAGGACTGGTGATGAGCTCTTTCTCTTTAGAGTAGTTCAACAGACCAAAAATAATGTGAAGCAAACCTCCCGCCTGGCTGAGAGCTTTCTAGATGTAATTATGCAGAACACCATGGTACTCAAAATTCCTCTCCAGTTATTCAGAGTTATCCTTCCTACTAGGCCCAAATAAAAGCTGAGTGTCTTGGGGGGGCTGAGGGAAGGAGGGAAAGGTCCTGCCAGGACAGGAAGGGAGCTGTTCAGCCAGGTATGAGGAGGGACAGGAGGCAAGGCCAGGTGCCCCATCCCACCTCAGTAGTTACAGGCACCTGCTGTCTGAGGACCTGCAGAAACCAGTGTCAGTGTAGGGGGCTCTTCCCTGCCTGTGGCCACAGCACACAGAAATGAAGAGAGCGATGGGGATGCACAGACAGGGTGAAGCCCTCATCGCAGCCTGAAGAGCTAGGGTTTGGGCCAATTACATCAACATTCTCCAGGGGCGGTGAAAGTCTCTGCTGTCGTTCACTTACTGACAGATACATGCGCAGACTTAGTGAGCATGAAGCCTTCAGCCGGGCAGGTGCTACAGGTTTTTATCTGGATCAAACTGAGCTGAGTTGAGCTAAGTTGAGCTGAGATGACCACAGTAGCTTGGAGCCGGGTCCTGGCCCCTGGGACCCACGGAGGGCCCAAGTCATGTAGGACCTCAGATCCTTACGGTGCTCCACTGGGCACCCCTTGGGTACCCGATGCCTGTCAGTTTGGACCCTTGTAAGTCATTTTGGAGGATGATTAAAAAGGAGAGGGAAGGATGACATACCAAGTAGTGTAGAAAATGGAGTCTTGTTTAGAGATGGAAAAGAGCTTGCCAACAAAACATAGTTGTCCATTTCCCTCTAGAATTCTGTTATTAAAATTAATCTGTGATGAACTCCCAGCACCTCTCTCACAAGGCCTTCCAAGAGCTTTAAAAGTAATAAAACATGCTCAAGAAGAGCAGAATGCATTCCAGTGAGCCAGCTGGACCAAATCGCCTTTGGCCTGGCTGCAGGGAGAGGGCAGGAAGGCAGCTGGCAGCTTCATAACTAAGTGCATTAAGGACAAAATTAGTAAATACAAGTGAAAGAATGTCATCCTTCCATCTCTTCAGACACACCCATGATCACAATGCAAACGTGAACACAAATTCAGCTCACTCCTCCACTTACAGGTAAACACACAAGCTCTCCAGAGACTTACACACAGTCACGGCTTCACATGACGCACACAATACATGATTGCACACACAGACACAAGCACCCAGACAATATATGCACAGACACCAGGAAGCAAAAACACAGCCGTGTGTTTCCATCACTTGAATGTTACCGTCAGCTACTGTGCCTCTGCAGGCGTCTGTGTGCAGCCTGGTTTGGGAGAGAGGTGGTCAAACTCTCGCCAAAATCTCATAGATACCCTCCCAGGCAGAGCTAGCCTTTTCCATAACCCTCGGCTGTGAAATGGTGAAACACTGGTGCCTCAAGAGCCATTGGTCCCACAGATGACAAGACCTGTGGACACCCCCATCCTTCCCCACCCAGCTCTAAAGATTGCTTGAGTTCAAAAGACACAGAAGACCATCCCAGGGCCCATCTGTCATTAATACATCCAGAGGAAGTCTGTGGTGGCCCAGTCCTGTCCAGGCAGAGAAAGGAGACATTATTTGGTGACCCTCTCATTTTAAAGTCAATAGTTCCATACAACTTCTACTTTAAAAACTGAATACACCTTTTGGGTACAGGACATAACTATAAGAGAGACTCTACCTAACAAATTCAAATATTGTGATTTGGTTGTTTGGTGGGGTTTTTTTTTGGGGGGGGGTTAAACCTAAATTTATTTCAGGTTATTGTGAAGATACAAACAACCAGGACCAGGTTGATTTGGTTGTTTGTATCCTCACATTAACTTGAAATTAAGAAAAAATAAAATAAAATAAAAATAATTAAAAATTTAAAAAACTGAATAGCAGGGCCAGGCTCAGTGACTCACGCCTATAATCTTAGTACTCTGGGAGGCCAAGGCAGATGGATGTCTGGGGCTCAGGAGTTTGAGACCAACCTAAGCAAGCTCCTGCAACCCCATCTGTACTAAAAATAGAAAAACTAGCAGGGTGTTATGGCAGACACCTATAGTCCTAGCTACTCAAGAGGCTGAAGCAAGAGAATCATTTGAGCCCAAGAGTGTGAGGTTGCTGTGAGCTGTGATGACACCATAACACTCTACCCCAGGGCAACAGAGTGAGACTCTGTCTCAAAAAAAAAAAGAAACTGAATAGCAGAATAGCATAACTTTGAGAAATAAAATATATTGTGTAGGAAGCAGACATTCTGATGTAAGTTTGTTGTCTTTCTCTGCCCCACATCCCTACTCTCTGAGTCTGGGTCACCCATGGCCACTCCAGCAAGGCTATGGCAGCACACAGCAGAGCACAGAAGTGGCACGGAGGGAGGCAAGGAGTCGATGACTTTGTGGCAGACCTCCAGGGCAACTGCTTTGAGTTGAGTGCTGATTAATGCAGATAAGGTCAAGTCTAGAAGACCAGCTCAAATCTTCTTAGCACAACTCACACAGACATTAAATCCTCTCAGATAACAGCAGCTATGTGCATTGAAGGTGAAGTCAGGGATTTTCAGGCATGGAAAAATTCTTTTGACAGAAGAAACAAATGATTGAAGGCAAAAGGGCAGGCAGATGAAGTGGGGCCATCTCCTGAGGGCCCCGAGATAGGACACAACTCACCCCTACTGAAGAGTGACATTCTTTCCCTTGGGAGCTCAGCTCAGTCAGGTGGGCAAGGAGGCCTTGGCAGGGATTGAGTGGGGCTCCCTCTGGGAGGACGAAGGTAGCTAAGGCAGAGCTGCCACCAGAATATGATACCTAATAAGATTCACATTGTAAAAGATGTGGTTTTTAGCTAAAAAACAATAGAAGAATGAAATTGTGAAACAAAATGCAGAATGAACATAAAGGTTTTTGTACATCTTTATTCCTAGATGCTTAAATTCTAAACAAATCAAAACAAAAGATCCTCCATTTAATGTAATTCAATTAATCCATTCTTACACTCAAATCAATTATCATTAAACTTTCAGGAAATCTCCCCTACATTATAAATAGAAAGAACAAGCATAAGTGGTATTGGTTTTCTTTGGGAAATATTTGCTAGATTAGAGAAAACCATGATGAGATTCCTCCAACTCATCCAGGATATCTTTATGAGACAGAATCAATTTCCTTCAAAATTTTAAAAACTGAACCAAGAAGTAATGCTTATGTGCATTTGCATCTGTACACACACACACACAGGTGCTCACACATGCACATAAATGCATGGTAGTAGGCAGATTCTAGGATGGCCCAAGATTCCTACTCCCTACTGTCCGATCTTGTCCCATGCACTCACACTCGGTAAGCTATAACTCTTACCACAGTGATAACTTTACTTTCTACAGCAGAAGAGATTTTGCAGATGTAATTGAGGTCCCTAATCAGTGGACTTTGAGTTCATCAGAAAGAGGTTCTGATCTAATCAAGTGAGCTCTTATCATGGCCCTTCCCAAAGGGAGAGGCTAGAAGTAGGAGCTGGCCTGTGGAAGGGGCCATATGGCAGACCTTGAGGAGCTGACAACAATCCCTGGGTGATGCCACAATCCTACAACTGCAAGGAACTGAATTCTGCCAACTACCTACCCCATAAGTCTGAAGAAACGCAGTCCTAGTGACACCTTGATTTCAGTTTCATGAGACCCTGGTCAGAAAACTCAGCTACATTGGGCCTGAACTTCTGACCTAAGAAACTTTAGATAGTAAATAAGTATTCTTTTATGCTGCTAAGTGTGTGATACTTTGTTATGGAGCAATAAAAAACTACACATACTCACGCCATCGCTCTTGCCTCAGTATCTCTGTTCCATCTTAGTCTATGCCTCAGATAATTCCAACAACCAAGACCTGTCAACTGCATGCACTAAACTCCTTTATTTTTTATCCCTCTGTTTATCGAAGCTTTCTGAATGTCCTACAAGCACACTCACATACACACGCGCACACACAGGCTTTGTACTCGCTGCCATTAGGAAATTAAAAATTAACAAGATGCAGCAAAGCCTGCTGCTGAGGACCTCCCGCTGCTAGAAGAACTAACACACACCCACAAATCACTCTAGAGAGGCCAGACTGAGTAGGTCAGGGACATTTTACAGAAAAAGCGAGTTCCGAGGAAGAACTTACAGTGGGGAGGGTTTCTTGCAGTAGGACAGGACAAAGCCTTCTCAAAGGCAAGAATTGGAGTGTAGCTTGTGACCAGATGGCGGCCAGTACTGGGTTCCATACAGAATCTCTCACAGGCAAGGGAGTCAGTGCAGGCCTGGTAGAGAGGGGAACCTCTGTGTGTATTTAACGAAGATGCTCTAATGGCCTAGCAGAAAGTAGGCTGAACTGAGTGAGACCAGGGGCAGGGGACATGCCCCAAGCCAGATGCGATTATCCAGGTCAGAGATCCCCAGGGACTGAAGCTGGTGAGCTGGAAAGTGGGGCTGCTGGTGTGAGGCCTGTGCAGGGAAGCGGTTTGTCTCACACTGGCAGAGGAAGTTCTGCCAATGGACAGAAATATGGTAAGAGAGAGAAAAGGCCTCAGTATTCTCCAAGAAATTAGTTCTAGAGAGAAAAAGGGCAGGCCCCTTTCCCTGGTAGGAAAATTCTATCAGCAGGGGAAAAAAAAAGTGGGACTGCAGTTCTCTGTTGCCTTCACTTGCTCAGCTAACGCACCATGAAACCCAAATTCAGGAAGAAAGGATGCTGTGGACATCCAGAGCTCCATGCAGGAGCTGTCCTGGTGCAGGGCTGTGGCTTTGGAGAAAGCATAGTCCACTCGCCTTCAACTCCGTTTTTGTTTTTCAAACAGAGTCTTGCTCTTTCACCCAGACTAGAGCGCCGGGCATCATCCTAGCTCCCAGCAACCTCAAACTCTGGGGCTCAAGTGATCCTCTTGCCTCAGCTGTCTGAATAGCTGGGACTACATGGGCACCACCTTGTCTGGCTAATTTTTTCTATTTTTACTACAGATGGGGGTCTGTAACTCCTGTTCTGGTCTTTAACTCCTGAGCTCAAGCAATCCACCTGCCTTGGCCTCCTAGAGTGCTAAGATTACAGGCATTAGCCACCATACCCAGCCCCAACTCCTCTTTAAAACAGCAGACTGAAGTAAATGTACACCTAATGAGTACAACGCACACTACCCGGTGAGGGACACACCTACAACTTTGACTCAAACTATACAAAAGCAATTCATGTAACCAAAACATGTGTACCCTGTAATATTCCAAAACATATATAAGTAAATAAATAAATCAGCAGACTGGGGGCTCTTTGTTGGTGGGACTATGTCTTTTTCTTGCACCATCCTTTGCTAACCTGCCCCCTGCTCCTACATAGATTTTTAACCACTGCAAGCACTTCCTCCACACCTTCACTGCTACACCGATTTCCCTGGTGTTCCACTGTCATTTAGCAGTAATGGTGTCCTCATATGGTGATCAAATGATCTCCTTTGGGGAATAAGATAGTTCATGGGACCATAGTCAGGGTATTTACTTTAAAATGTCTTTGGAATAATTCTCCTGCCAGTACTGTATTACTGTTTAAAATTGCTAAAGAGAGGCCAAGGGTGCCAAAGGTAAAACCCAGGGAATGGCTGAGGGGGCGGGGATGAGAAGAAGAGGAGAGAGTGAAGGCAAGTCCAGGGGCCCAGAAATGTGGGCCCCAGAGCAAATTCAGTGTGGGCTCTCCCTTCCCTCCTCCCAGCCCCACTCTTTGCCTCCATTGTTCACATTACCCATTCAGTGGGCAGGAAGCTTCCTGAAGGTAGAGAGCACGTTGGTGGAAAGAGAAGATGTCTCAGGAACACGGGGCCCAGGCGGACCAGGCTGGGAGAGAGGATGCGGCAGAGGAGAGGTTGTTCTGGAGAAGCAGAGTAGGCAATGGCTGGAGTCCCAGAGAAGGTCCTAGCATCTTGTCATGTGCCCCAAAGTGCCAGGGTCCTACACAACCCTGCCAGCCAGGGGCCTGTGGCTACCCTGTCTTCTCCCTCTGTTTACTCAGACCGTTCAGGCAAACTTATCAGTGGTGGCCCAGGACACCTACCAAAACAGAGCTTCCATTTTAACCCTGACCAACAACAGAGATTCTTACAAGGTTACTAGGTATGTTAATATCACAGGTCAAAACCCACAGACATGTTTTGTTTTTTATTTTTGTAAAGACAAAGTCTCACTTTATTGCTCTCGGTAGAGTGCATCACACAGCTCACAGCAACCTCCAACTCCCGGGCTTAGGTGATTCTCTTGACTCAGTCTCCCAAGTTCCTGGGACTACAGACACCCACCACAATGCCCGGCTATTTTTTTGTTGCAGTTCGACCAGGGCTGTGTTTGAACCCACCACCCTCGGTATATGAGGCCAGTGCCCTGCCCACTGAGCTACAGGCACCGCCCTACAGACATGTTTCATTGACTCTAATATTTACTTTACTGAATGTATTTTGAGATAAATGCACACTTTCCTAGACCCTGAGCCACTCCATAAATACCTGTTACATGTTGGCGGGTGTGCTGGGGGTCAAAGCCCTATAGAAATGACGAGTGTGACTCCTGCACTGGAGACGCACTGTCTGTGACCCATGTGCCGTGGGGGCTGTTTCTGGGAAGGCTTCATCCCAGAAGGACATCAAGTAGGGATGGCAGAGGAGGGGGAAGGCAGGGATTCACTGGGCGGGGAAGAGAAGGCAGCTCAGAGAAAGGAAATGACTCCCCATGCAAAGGCCAAGATCTTGAAGAATATTAAACTAAGGAACTACCGATGTAACTAAAGAAAGGCAGATAATCCATTCTCCTTCAATGGACAACACTGCAAAAAATGAGAGTGAATTCCAAAGTCCTTCCATGATGGGGGTCAAGGAGCTGAGCATTAAGCACAAACCCTGTGTGAGAGAGCTGAGGGGGTGTCACTGACTCACGGAGGTGTCACTGACCCAAGGGGTGTCACTGACCCAGACCGGGAATGGAAAGGAGGAGCAGGTTTCAGGGAAGGGAATGAGTTCTGTCTTGACTATGTCTGTTAGACATTCCAAAGCTGCTATCCCAGTTTAGAGACGAGGGAGCAGGGTTCATGGTTTAAAAAAAAAAAAAGTCATAGTGTGAGTTACTCAGAAAGAGCGTCTGAGAAGTTAGCAGAGACCAGCCATGTGGCTCACATATTCCCTACAGAGGTTGTAGATTGTAAGTATATATGAGGTGAGTGCAGAGAAAGAAGATCTGGAGAAAGTGAAGCACGGACTAAGGACCCACAAGAATCACAGCCATGATAGCCAGCCAAGACCTTTCTGGGTTCACGCTTCACTGGTAATGCCAAGTCGGTCTTCCCAAAGACTCTGTTTGGTTAGTTGCTCTCATCCCCATTTCGTAGATGAGAAAGTGAGTCCCAGAGCTGGTAAGTGACTAATCCCAAATCACCCAGCTCTTACCCAGGGGAGCTGCAATTCAAACTTATCTCAAGGCACGTGCTCTTTCCACTAGGGTGGGCAGCTCCAGGTTGGCCACAGAAGAACGGGAAGGTCACACCATCCGATTCTAGAAAGAGAACAGGTGAGAGGTGTGACTGCCTGCCACCTGTCGGAAAGTGGAGTTTGGGAAGGAAAAGACAGGGGGGCAGAAAGGAGAGTGAGGCAGGCCAGCTTATCTTGCCAGAAGCTCAGCTGTGGGGGTGGTTTTTGGAGCAAGGACATTTTGTTTTCTTTCTCTTTCTCTTTCTCTTTTTTTTTTTTTTTTTTTTTTGCTGCTGTTGGTGTTTTAAGCTTGTGCATGTGCAGAAACTGCAAAGGAGGAAACATTGAGAACTCAGGAAAGCAAGAAGTTAAATAAGGAAAGAACAAAGTAAGAGAAGGAAGATGACCATGTGAGATCCAAGAGGGAAGACATCCCTGGGTGAAAGGGTGGCGCTTTTGCTTCAGAGACCTACGAACAGCAGAGAAGGGCATCTGTGGGCCCGGGGCAGGAAGCTGAAGGAATTTGCTTCCAGCATTAGAAGGACACATGTGCGAGTAGGGGCTGAGATGGGGAGTGGGCCTGGGCGAGAAGGGTAGCAGGCGGAATGGCCATTCCCTGAGGAAGAAGAGGCGGCCAGGCAGAGCCCTGTGTGCAGTGGAGCCCAAGACCACACACTGGTCATAAAGCCAGTAGCGGAACTCTCTAGTCTTCTTGGCCAGCCCTCGGCTGTAGGTGGGCAGGAGGGGAGAGCAGACTGCTCTGCTGATTCACAGCTGGGCACTGGCAAAAGGTCAAGAGGGAGAGGGATCGGCCAGGCTGGAGTGACCTTGAGAAGACATTTACGAGAAAAGCTGCATGTCGCAATGTGTGCTGTAACAGGAATTGGCAAGACCGTTATACTGCCAGGCATCTACGGGTGCAGTTTGAATAATGTTGAGATCATCCTCCGTGAAGCTGTGTTTAAAGGTTTCCTAATCTTGTCCCCCCACCACCTCTTGCAACACATAAGTAGATAAATGCTGAACAGACAAAATTCCCAGTGTGCCTCAGTAGGGAAAGCCAGGCTGTAGGGTCATCTAAGACACATGGATGAAAAACATGAAATATGGAGATATCCACACACAGAGGCAGCTCTCAGTGCCAGCATGTGGCCACAGACCCCTGGCAACTCCAGGGCGCTGAAGCTGTTCTCCAGAATAGGTGAGCCCTTTGGGGTTTAGCTTCCCTGGGGCCATCTTCTTCCAGATTCTTGGCCTTGCAGCAGTCTTTGTTTTTGTATCTGTAAAATGGGGCCCAGGGCCTTGAGGGGTGGAGGCCTCCAAAATTCTGGCAGTTTGTGACCCTTCCTGCTCCTTGAGTGGATGCTCTTTAGACACTGCTTCTGCATCCTCCTAGGCTCCCTGGACGCGAAGCAAGAAACTCCGGGCGGGAGCTATTTAGAGAGGAAGACCTATGTGGAAATTATTTTAGGCAAAAAACGCAAGCAAACACACTAGGAAAGGATATAGTGGGCCTCGCAGTGCTGGGTAACATAGCCCCTTCCTAGCTTCCAGATGGAAAGCAAGCCAGGGGCTGTCAGCAGGGACAGAGGCCTGGGACAGAAAAGCAAGAAG
Organism: Arctocebus calabarensis; assembly: GCA_963573935.1. Taxonomy (NCBI): domain Eukaryota; kingdom Metazoa; phylum Chordata; class Mammalia; order Primates; family Lorisidae; genus Arctocebus; species Arctocebus calabarensis. The sequence continues at coordinate 22,364 of CAUYON010197096.1, forward strand.
GAAAAAGACCAGCACTTCCTGACATCTTCCCAGAGTCTTGCATCTCTTCATCGTAGTCTTAATTACCATTTGGTCCAATGTTACCTTTAAAAACATGCTAAAAGGCCAGGTGTGGTGGCCTGTAATCCTAGCACTCTGAGAGGCCAAGGCGGGTGGATTGCCTGAGCTCAGGAGTTCAACATCAGCCTGAGTTAACAGCAAGACTCTGTACTAAAAATAGAAAAACCTGAGTCAAGAAGATGGCTTGAGCCCAAGAACTAGAGGTTGCTATGAGCTATGACAGACAGCACTCAAGTCAAGGCACCAGAGAGACATTCTGCCTAAAAAAACAAAAAATGAATAAATAATAAAAAATACATTTAGAATGTACTGAAAATATTCCACTTTAAAAAACAATCATACAACTGTAGCTGTAGAAAATAGTACAGCAGTTTCCCAAAATATTAAACACAGAATTAGCTCTTGATCCAACACCTCCATTTCTAGGTGTGTGTATACTCAAAGGAATTGGAAGCAGGGTCACAAACAGATATTTGTGCGTCTTGCTCATAGCAGCATTATTTCACAATAGCAGAAAGGTAAATACAAGTCTCCATGAATAGATGAATGGATAAGCCAATTGTAGCACAGACATACAAGGAAGTAGTATTCAGCCTCAAAAAGAAAGGAAACTGACAGGAGCTGCAATATGGAGAAGGTTAGGGAGACATAAGTAGAATAAGCCAGTTCCAGAAGGATAGGGAGCCTTCAATTCCACGTATGAGATACTTAGTCAAATTCGTAGGAAGATGAGCGGTGGCTGCGGGGCAGAGGAATGTTGGAATTGTTTAATGCGTACAGTTTCAGCGTTACAAGACTGAAAAAAGTTCTGCGGATGGATGGTGGCAATGGTTGCACAACCGCATTCAATGTACTTAGTGTGACTGAACTGTACGCTTAAAAATGGTTAAGACGGCAAACTTAATGTCACTCTATTTTAGCACAATAAAAATTAATTGCTTTCATCATGTTGATGCTTCCTTTTTCTTTCCCTATTCCAAGTCACACTTCTGTCCCAAGGGGTGAGGGTGAGTAGACCATCCCCTGCAAACAGGGAGCGGTCCCCTGCGGGACTGCGGGACACAGAGGTGCCTCCCGCTGCAGCAGCGGTCGGACTCCGGGTCCTGGTACGCGGTCCGCGCCTGGGATCTGGCAGCCACCACTTGCTCCCCGGGTCTGCTCCCCACCCCAGCTGGACACCACGCAGCTCTCCTGCGCTGTGCCGGGAGCTCCCGAAGTTCCCGAAATTCTGCTAGCTCCCGGCACAGATAAGCGTGAGATGCCCGGAGGCGCTCGGGAGAGGAGCGTGCGTGCCCGGGGAGGGCACAGCAGCCGGGGAGCGGGGAGGCGGCGCGGGCCCAGGCGGACCTCCCAGCCGAGCCTCGGCGCGAATGCGAAGCCCAGCTCTCCAGAGGCTCTGGGCTTTTCTGGTGGATATTTTTGTTTTCTTCCCTTTCTTCAAAACCCAGGGTGTGTGATGAGATCTGGGCACCGCGTTTCCAGCGTCCCTGTGAACCCTCTAGTGAGTGAAGCCCTTTCTCCGCGAACTGAGCCGCCCCCGATGCCCAAGTGTGGACTGGGCTGGAACAGACAGAAAAGGGCGCTCCGGGTGCCAGCCCCGGAGTGAGGAGCTACAGCCGGTAGCCTGGCTTCCCTCCTCCTCCAAGGGACTTTGTGCAGACGAGCCCACAGTGACATGACTGACGAGGCACGGGCCCCTCGGCAGCCGCAGCCCCGATGGCAGTGGGAGTCGACTCCTCCTGGGCTCTCAGCTCCCAGACCACAGCGGGCTGCTTCCCGCAGACCGCGGTCACCGAGGACGTCCGGGTCACCCCGGGTCCTGCTCACTGACCCCGCCTTGCACACCCACACCTGCTCCCGGCTGTGCCGCCTGCACCCTGACCCCAGTAGTTCTGCACTACCCGCACCCGCAGCCACCGTCCCACCTGTCCCGCCCTTCCTGCCCTGTGCCCCTGGACCTCCATGGCCCTGTCTTTGAAGCTCTCCCTTGAATGCACCCTCAAGGCCCTGGCCGGTTGGTCAGCTCCCCACTTTCCCTGGGAGAGACTGGGGATGCACAGTCACGCACTGCAAATTGGTGACGCCAGCATCTACAAGGGGGCCCCAGGGCCCTGGCAGTAAGTCGGCTGCAGTCCCTGCCATTCTCATATTCACACACTGCTCCCAGCAGCTCTGGCACCCAGGGATAACGGCCTTGCTTCTACTTTCCTGGGAGGGCAGTGGTCAGCAAAGTCCACGCCCTGGCCGGCCTGTGCACCACCTGCTGCTCCTGCCGCCTCTGGTCCTCTCCTGGGACCTCACCCAGGCCCATCTGCGACCAGGCCCGGTCAGCCTGTCTTCTCAGCCACCCACCATTCCCTCCCTGCTCTCAGACTCGCCCTCTCTGCTAGGTTATTCCAGTGAAGGTCAAATCTGGTAGGATTTCTCCACCTTAGAAGAGCCCCTTGGGACCCCACACCCCCTCCCCATTTCTCCCAGGCTCTGACAGGTTTACCTTTGCTCCATGACTTCCCCAGCACCACCTGGACAAGTCACGGGTGGTGGTGACTTTCCTATCCTCATCTTGCTGGACTTGGGTGTCCTTGGAACAGTGAAACATTCCTACTCCCCTCCGTGCTCGACTTCTTCCTGCGCCTTCCCCACACTCCCTTGGCCTCCCTTGGAGCCACAGTGGACAGGGGCAGCAGCTCCAGGCCTCTCTCTGCTCCTCTTAAGGCGCTCACAGCCTGGGCTTCCTCCACCCTCACCCCTGCCCCAGCCAGCTTCTCACCAGCCCCTTCCTGCGCTCCCAGCGGCTACTGACAGCTCCTCCCGGGTCCAAATCTTAAGCTGTAAAGTGGAACACCAAACTCCCTATCCTTATAAAAGAGGCCCTAGAAAAATAAAACTAAACTGTAAATCAAGAAATAAAATGTTAAAATAAGACCAGCTCCTGATCTCTCCCACCCCAGGGTCTTCTTTTCCACAGTAAACGACAGCTGCTTTCTTTCCATTTGTTGCTTAGCCCCAAATCGCATTTGTCTTCACCTACCTGTCTTCTCCACCATTCCAAGTCTACTGCCGGCAAATCCTGCTGGACCCGCCTCGTAAAGAAAATCCAAGGAGTAACCACTTCTCACCACCTCATCACTCACTGCCCAGGCCACGTGCTGCCGACACCCCAGGGTCACTGTGAGCCTCCTGCATCCTCTCTGTTCCTCTCCAGCTTCCCACTTCCTCCTCACCTAGTCAGGATGGGCAGGATGATCTGGTTGAAGCACAAGTGAAATCTCGCGTTGTTCCTTTGCCTACAATCCTTCAGCCCATTGCCCACAATCCCTCAGCCCATAAAACAGCCCAAATGCTTTCCACAACCTGAAGTCCCCCACCAGCTGTCCCTAATCCAGTGGCCTCATGGCGCCTGTGGCTCAAAGGGGTAGGGAGCCGGCCCCATATGCTGGAGGTGGCGGGTTCAAGCCCAGCCCCAGCCAAAAACTGCAAAAAAAAAAACCTAATCCAGTGGCCTTTCTGACAGGCACTTACACTGGCTCTGCCCAGATTGGCCCCCCAAACTACTCCAGGCCACCCCCCACAAGCCCTCTGCCTGAAGTAGTTCCCCCAGGCAGTAGTTCTTCCCAGCATGCCCCCCGACCCAGCGGGTCGGCCCTGACCACGTCATTTAACATTTCCAACCCCACACACCCCCACGCCTCCTCTTCCTCTTCCTCACCTTGTGTGTTTCCACAGCAGTGACCACTTTCTCTCATCTATTTTGACCTGTTTGCTTTCTCTCATCCCTCACCAAACATGCACTCCAACCAAGCAGGGGTTTTCTGTTTTATTCCTGCTATGGGCCCATGGCTGGGGGAGGCCCACAGGACGCTTGTTCAGTAGACACATAAGGGAACCATCCACCTTTTGCTTTCTCTCCTTCTTTCCTGACATTCTCACAATATTTTATTTTTGCTCTGTTCTGTAAGGGCCCTTCCAGCTATATTCTTTCTCTGCCTCAGACTTTGGAGTCCATTTTGTAACTCTAGTTTTTACTTAATTGGGGGCATTATGGACCATTTCTATATCCAAGAACACTTCCTTGCTGCTTCTTCTCATAATTGCCTACACTCGAAGCACTGGCCCCCTCCATGCCCCTGAGACGGCAGACTAGAATTGTGTGAATATGATCTGTCTTCTGCATTATGTATTTGGGTCAGGGGCCTTTGTTTGGGTGCTTGGCTAGACCTGTCTTGTGCACTGTGGGCTCACCCACCTACATGTGTGAGCTTGATTGACTGACATGGAGCATTTGGGTTCCAGCAACAGCCTGCTGAGGGCTGTTCAATGCTCCCCCCTTCCCCGTGCATCCATTTGACATTTGTGGAGTTGGAGGAGAGGCCTCCCCACAGTGAGACATGTGAAACTTATTCCTTACACCTTTCCCTTCAGGACATTCAGGTAAGATGCTGGGCAGGAGATGGAGATCGCCTAAGAAGGGAAACAGGTCCTCAGAGGGATACCCTGCTTCAGCTGACAGGTGGCCAAGCTGAGGGCCCCAGAGAAGGCTATGCTGTTCTGTACACATGCTCAAAAGGAGTGCCAAATGACTTTTCCTTTATTCTCTCATAACTGCTTCCTGACCCACCCATTCCTCCAGCCTCTGGATTTTAGATGTCTTATTCAATTAGATCTGTAATAATAATAAGAGCTAAAATTGTCCAAACATTTGCTATGTGCCAAGTATTGTTTTTAGGCCTTCATAGAAATAAACTCATTTAGTTAACTCCTCTCTACCCAATTGAGTAGTTATTCTTGTTTTCCCAATAATGAAAGATGAGGGAACTGAACCACAGAGGAGGGAAGTCTTGCCTGCAGTCAGGCAGCTGGTGACTAGAGCCCCTGAGTCCTCAGCCCACTCACGGACGGGCCCCTGGGAAGGACAGAGAGCACACTTGATCAGTGCTGCTGCACTGCTCTGCCAAAGGAATGTGTCTGGGGATGTGAGCAAACACGTGTGTACAATCCACAGCCACCTGGAAAGCTGGCCCGGTGCTCCGTGTGAAGAGCCCAACCAGCCACGATTTCCCCACTGTACCTACCAAGGTCTTGCATTATAATAAGCTGTTAACATGCCAAGGCTAGAAGTGCCATGGGCTCTTCAACACCAGAAGATAGTCTCTTTTTTAAGCTGTCACCCTGGATAGAATGCTGTGGCATCACAGCTCACAGCAACCTCCAATTCCTGGGTTCCAGCAAGTCTCCTGCCTCCACCTCCCAAGCAGCTAGGACTATAGGCACCCACCACAATGCCCGGCCATTTTTTCGTTGCAGCCATCATTGTTGTTTGGCAGGCCCAGGCTGTATTCGAACCGGCCAGCTCAGTTGTACGTGGCTGGTGCCTTAGCCCATTGAGCCACAAGCACCAAGCCCAGAAGATAGTCTTTTATTTGGCCTCTTAACCACAGACTCTAACTTGTGTGCCTAGAAGGTGCTTAATGAATATTTAGTGGAGTAAAGACATTAGAAAAGTGGGAAGTTTCCTTATGATTCTGTGTGTATGGATTTATGTTAGTATAATATGTATGCGAATGTGTATATAATGTACATACATGTACACATATGTATAATATTTATATACACATGTTATGTGTTTTGAATTGTCAGAATTAGTCTTTGACGATCAAACTCTCCTTAGAGACATATGAATTTGCCTAGTGAAGGATTTCCAGAAAAGTAGGAAACCAGTTATCTTTCCAGTCTTGGAAAAAATATTCCAATTTAAGAGATTATCTTTTATCAGCAATATTTCATATTATTAGCAGATTATCCTGAAAAATCAGGCTGCTAGATATACTTGTACCTATTGTTCAAATCCAGTTCTTTGAAACCTTAAGTCTTCTAGGTATTCCATCTATGGATTCAGAAAATAATAGATATTTGAAATAAATCTTTTAGAAGGTTAAAAAATCAAGTTGAAAAATCAACTTAAACATTGAAGTTGGTGCAGCCTGTAATCCCAGCGCTTTGGGAGGACCAGGTGGGAGGTTCACTCCAAACCAGCCTGGGCAACATAGCAAGACACTTTCTCTACAAAAAAAAAAAAAAAAATTAATTTAGCCAGGTGTGGTGGATGGCATGTGTCTATAGTCCCAGCTATAGAGTTTGAGGTGAGAGGATGGCTTGAGCCCAGGAATTCAAGGCTACAGTGAGCTATGATCATGCCAGTTCACTCCAGCCTGGATGACAGAGCTGTCTCTTAATGAAGGTAAAAATTTCAAAAAATAAACACTAAGACACTGATTTTGGAAATACCCTGTCAAGGATATTACAGAAAGCCCACAAAACACAAAACATAGCAACAACCAAATTCAGATTCAAGGCTGCAACCAATCAGTAAGAATGAAACACCCACCTCCACCTTTACAAATCTGCATAGAGCTGTATCCCCAACCCCAGTACCAGTTCACGGCCCTATAGAAACAGGGCCACACAGCAAGAGGTAAGTGGCAGGCAAGCCAGTGCAGCTCATCTGTACTTACAGCCGCTCCCCATTGGGCATCACTACCTGAGCTCCCCTCCTCCGCCCCTTCCACTCCCCCTCCACCCTCAGCCATGGAAAAATTGTCTTCCATGAAACTAGTCCCTGGTGTCAAAAAAGTTGAGCACAGCTGGACAGAGAATCCTTAGAAAGCAACAAAATGTCCTCTTATCCTAGTCTGTAAAAATGTAACTAATTAGCATCACCTTAATATTAAATATAGTTTTCCTACAAAACCCAATGCACTATTTTATTAGCACTTAAAGAGCCTCTACTATAAGGCAAATATGTAAACCTTTTTTTAAAATCTCAAACTGTGGATTAGATCAAGGATAAATGATTGATTGGGTTTTTTCCAAAAGAACTTTCATAACAAATTGGCCAGAATACAGGGCCAACTGTACTTGAGAGATTGCAGAAATCAAGAATTTTGAAATCAAGAAATAGAAACTACAAAAAGCAGTCTTTTGTTCCATTATCCCCATAGTTAGAACTTTCTTTTTTTTTTTAATTTTTTTTTATTATTTTTTTTTTTTTTTTTTTTGATACAGAACCTCAATCTGTCACCCTGGATAGAGGTTGTTGTGGCATCACAGCTCACTGCAACCTCCAATTCCTGGGCTCAAGCAAGTCTCTTGCCTCCGCCTCCCAAGTAGCTGGGACTACAGGCGCCTGCCACAGAGCCCAGACATTTTTTGGTTGCAGCCATCATTGTTGTTTGGTGGGCCGGGGCTGGATTTGAACCTGCCAGCTCAGGTGTACGTGGCTGGCGCCTTAGCCCGTTGAGCCACAAGCGCCAAGCCAATTAGAACTTTCTTAAATGTGTACAGTATGCATTGCAAAAACCTATTCAGATGTTCTTGTTTTTCTATCCAAATATGCTTCAGTTCTGTGCCTGTCTTGCACCTGTCCAGAGTATTTTGCCTATTGTTGAGTCCTTTACTTGAAATCTGAGTGTTCTCCGGTTCCCGTGTGGGAGGTAGATAGGCTCCCACCTATCAGCGGGGAGCTCCACCTCAATCCTGGAGTACCCAGGGGAAAGCTGGGACAGACCTGAGATCCCTGGGGGCTCATCAAAAGCACTGGAGATGAAAAGAGCCCAGACTATCCCTGGGCAGCCAAGAGTCAATCGGTGGGAGGGGTTAAATTCTTTGAACTTCTGATATGCAGTTAAATTAGGAAACCTGACTCACTTCCTCTGTGGGGATAGAACTAGTTTCTCCCTCCCCCTTTAAACATGCCCTAGCTCTCTATTAGCAGCCCCCTACCTTTTACTCAGCCTCACTCCCTCTATCCAGTCTTCCTGGGGACTTGGGATTCTTTCAACCCTATCTTTTGGCATTTTGCATTTTGCATATGCACTTTTGTTAGAAAACAGTGAAAGCCTTCTGAAGAAGTCAGAGAGGGGCTGCATTTTTTCAGTCTTACTGCTTGGCCTGAGATAAAGTGCCCTTCTTCGGGCATTCTCAGATTTTATGCTTTAAACTCACTTATCCTCAGCGTCATTTCCCAGTCAGCTTTCAACGCGAGTCAGGGTTCGCAGGCCCAGGTGCGCTTAGCAGGAAGCAGCAATCAGGAAGCATACAGGTTCTAGGCACGAGGGATGAGTGGAGAGGGATATAGGGTAAGGAACGCAAGATACCCAGGGGGAAAGAGTCAAGGGAATCACATTCAGAGAGAGAAAACAACTTCAAGTTAGGTCAAAGTAATGAGAGAACAAAACTCCTCTCAGGAACTGTAACTACAAGTCATCAGGAAAGACTGGTTTCAATCGGTGGGTAGGTGGAGGAGGGTGTGGTGAGTAATAGGCGGAAGAGCTGGGCAGAGGCAGGACCCAAGGCTGAACTCTAGAGGGAGCCATCGAGCATTCCTCTCACTCCTCCATCCCCCAGGCTCTAAGCAAGGTGATGCATCTCCATAGAGCTGAGCAGGATGTGTAGTCTAAGGGTAAAAATTTCAAAGACGATAAAGACCCAAGGCTGGCAGGCAGGGTGTCTCCCTCCTTCCCTGCACAAGGCTAGAGAGATGTGGCTGGAAGCAGCTCCTATGGGAAGCTCACACACAGGACAAATTCAGTCTCAACCCTCTCACCTTCCCAAGAATTACTCATTATCACAGATTTCTTCTCCCACTTCTTAATCTCTCTTTAAAATGTCAGCACTTACACAAATTCAAATCTCTGTCATCTTAAAAGCAAAAGACATGCCCCCAAAAAAGCCTCAATTATACTATTTCGTCTAGGCACCACCCTCTTCTCTCCCATTCAAAACCAAACTTCAAGAGAATTCTATTCTCATTTTTGTTGACACACATCACTGGTTCTCAGCTCAGTAGGAACAAGCTTCTGCCTCCAGCAGTCCCCTAAGATGCTGTTTCCTCTTATAGGGTAGAGCGTTTGAAGAGGACCTGGCACTGGGCTAAAGGCTCCTCATTCCTCACTAAGCCACAAACAATCCTATGAGGTATGTGATTGTATCCACATCTTATATATGGAAAATCTGAAGTTCTATCTACTGTACTGGTCATAAAAGCAGAATTCACACATTCACCTGTTCAACTGCAATGTCATTGCTCTCACTCTCCAGACCAGGGGTCCTCAAACTTTTTAAACAGGGGGCCAGTTCACTGTCCCTCAGACCATTGGAGGGTCGGACTATAGTTTAAAATAAAAAACTATGAACAAATTTCTATG
>CAUYON010197099.1:0-14106 GCA_963573935.1 Arctocebus calabarensis
TGTGGCAGGTGCCTGTAGTCCTAGCTACTTGGGAGGCGGAGGCAGGAGACTCACTTGAGCCCAGGAATTGGAGGTTGCTGTGAGCTGTGATGCCATGACACTCTATCCAGGGTGACAGCTTGAGGCTCTGTCTCAAAAAAAAAAAAAAAAAGAACTCAGCCTGCATTATTTGCACTGCTGTCTTTGGCTTTGAGACTTTGGAAGCCAAAGGCCCTGTGGCATAGCCCTGTCCAAGCCCAGGACCGGGCCATCTTCCCTCAAAATGGGCTAGTGGTCAGCAGTGTGGATGTACAATCAATCAGTGGAGCCTATGGACCAGAGGACCCGGGATGCTCTGGAGTGCAGTGTCCAGCTGGCCAATGAGATCACCACCAACTCCCAGGAGGCAGCGGCCAAGTACAAGGCTCAGAGACTAGAACAAGAAGCCTGTGGCCAAGAGGCAGAAGATTCTGGACAATCAGAAGCTGAGAAGGCTCGCAGGGAACTCTTGGAGCTGGAGGCTCTGAGCATGGCTGTGGAGAGCATGGGGACTGCCAAGGCAGAGGCAGAGCCCCAAGCAGAAGCAGCAAGGATGGAGGGAGAAGGCTCAGTGCTGCAGGCCAAGCTAAAAGCAGAGGCCCTGGCTATTGAGACGGAAGCTGAGCTACAGTGGGTACAGAAAGTACGAGAGATGGAACTAGTCTATGCCCGGCCCAGCTGGAGCTGGAGGTGAGCAAGGCCCAACAGCTAGCCAAGGTGGAGGTCCAAGCAGATGACAGAGGCCCAGGGCCGCGGCACCATCAGGGACCTTGCTGTGGCTGGGCCAGAGACGCAGGTAAAACTGTTCCAGTCCCTGAGCCTGAAATCAACCCTCATCACAGACGTCTCCACTCCTATCAACCTCTTCAGTACAGCCCTGGAGTCTGAGGCTCAGCCCTCAGCCAAAAAGGTGGCCAGTGGATCTGGCCCTGGAGTGGGCTTGACTCCCCAGCCCTTTTCTGCCCCTCGAGGTCCTGGGAACAATCACATAGAGCCTATACTTCATTAACCCTGACAAATGCAATGGATGTTTCTAGGCATTTAAACCCTTTCTGTGGGCCAGGCGGGGTGGTTCACTCCTGTAATCCTTGTACTCTGGGAGGCCGAGGCAGGAGGATTGCTTGAGCTCCGGAGTTACAGACCAGCCTAAGCAACAGTGAGACCCTGGCTGCGGCGGTTGTCCGGGTCCGGCCGGTTCGTGTGGTCTGACAGCCCGCGCTGTGCAGCGCCCGCGCCGCGTCAAGCCGCGTCGAGCCGAGCCGCGGCGCGCGCAGACGGAGGGGCTCAGGGCCGCCCGGATCGTGGCCCTGCCGGCCTCCTCCCTCGGCGCCGCGGCCATGGCGGCCAGCGCGAAGCGGAAGCAGGAGGAGAAGCACCTGAAGATGCTGCGGGACACGACCGGCCTCCCGCACAACCGAAAGCGCTTTGACTGCGACCAGCGCGGCCCCACCTTTGTGAACATGCTGGTCGGCTCCTTCGTCTGTACCTCCTGCTGTGGCAGCCTGGGCAGGGTTAGATCCACCCCACAGGGTGAAATCTATCTCCATGACAACATTCACACAACAGGAAATTGAATTTCTGCAAAAACATGGAAATGAAGTCTGTAAACAGATTTGGCTAGGATGATTTGATGATAGATCTTCAGCAATTCCAGACTTCAGGGATCCACAAAAAGTGAAAGAGTTTCTACAAGAAAAATATGAACACCTATATATACCCTGAGACTAAAGGCCTAAAGGAGGAGATGGGGAAAGACTGGGAGAGAAACGGAGAGAGCTTCTCTCTCCCCACTAGAATTATATCCCTCTAACAGATGCCTTAATGTTTTCTGTATTCTTTTCTTTCTTTTCTGTGAATAAATTCTGTATTACAAAAATTAAAAATAAATAAATAAATAAATAAATAAAACTTTAAAAAAAAAAAAAAAGAAAGAAAAATATGAAAAGAAAAGATGGTTATGTCCCGCCAGAACAAGCCCAAGTGGTGGCATCAGTTCATGCATCTATTTCAGGGTCCTCTGCTAGTAGCACCTGTAGGACACCTGAGGTCAAACAGCTGAAATCTCTTTTAGGGGATTCTGCACCAGCACTGCACTTAAAAAGGGCACACCTAGTCAGTCCCCCGTTGTAGGTCTCTCTCAAGGGCAGCAGCAGGAAAAGAAGCAGTTTGACCTTTTGAGTAGTCCTGGCTCAGACATCTTTGCTGCTCCAGCTCCTCCATCGACAGCCACTGCCAATTTTGCTAACTTCACACATTTCAACAGTCACGTAGCTCAGAATTCTGCAAATGCAGATTTTGCAAACTTTGATGCATTTGAACAGTCTAGTGGTTCGAGTAATTTTGGAGTTCCCCCACAGCAAGTCACTCTCCTTTTCAGCCTCAAACTACAGGTGGAAGTGCTGGATGAGTAAATGCTAACTTTGCTCATTTTGATAACTTCCCCAAATCCTCCAGTGCTGATTTTGGAAACTTCAATGCTTCACAGAGTCATCAAACAGCATCAGCTGTTAGTAACGTTCCAGGGAACAAAGCTGGTTTACAGACAGCAGACAAATATGCAACTATTGCTAATTTAGACAATATCTTCAGTGCTGGGCAAGGTGGTAATCAAGGGAGTGGCTTTGGGACCACAGGTAAAGCTCCTGTTGGTTCTGTGGTTTCAGTTCCCAGTCAGACAGGTGTGTCTTCAGACAAGTATGCAGCTCTGGCAGAACTAGACAGTGTTTTCAGTTCTGCTGCCACCTCCAGTAAGACATACACGTCCACAAGTAATGCCAGCAGCAATGTTCTTGGAACCGTGCCAGTGGGTGCTTTTGCACAGACACAGCCTGTTTCTTCAAATGTGCCTGCTGCACTTGGAGCTACGCCTTCCACAAATCCATTTGTTACTGCTGCTGGTCCTTCTGTGGCATCTTCTACAAATCCATTTCAGACCAACACCAGAGGACCAAGAGCAGCGACCTTTGGCACTGCGTCCATGAGCATGAGGCGGGGTTTAGCACACCCACTCCCTACAGTCTTCCCACCAGCTTTAGTGGCAGCTTCCATCAGTCAGCCTTCACAGCCCAAACAGCTTTCCCTCAACAGACAGCTTTTTCTCAACAGCCCAATAGTTTCGCAGCATTCGGACAAACAAAGCCAATGGTAACCCCATTTGATCAAGTTGCAGCCGCTGGAGTATCTAGTAATCCTTTCACGACTGGTGCACCAACAGGACAATTTCCAACAGGAAGCTCATCAACCAACCCTTTCAAATAGTCTTATATAGACACTTTACTGGAACGAACTTTTATGTGATCACATTACATCTCTTCACCTCTTGCACTATTGTCTTGCTTCACTGATCCTAGCTTTAAACACAAGAGAAGCCTTTAAAAATCCTGCAGTGTGAGTGGTGCCTGTGGCTCAGTCAGTAAGGTGCTGGCCCCATATACCGAGGGTGGTGGGTTCAAACCCGGCCCTGGCCGAACAGCAACAAAGAAATAACCAGGCATTGTAGTGAACTCCTGTAGTCCCAGCTACTCGGGAGGCTGAGGCAAGAGACTCGCCTAAGCCCAAGAGCTGGAGGTTGCTGTGAGCTGTGTAACGCCACGGCACTCTACCCAGGGCGATAAAGTGAGACTCTGTCTCTACAAAAAAAAAAAAAAAGCCTGCAGTGTGTATTAAACACCAGGTAATATGTGCAAAACAGGGGCTCCAGTAACAAATTTTAACCTGTGAATTGGCAGGAAAAGGTAGCAGTATCATGTATATTAAAAATTGGCTAATATTAAGTTATTGCAGACACCACATTCATTATGCCGCAGTGCTGTACATATTTTTCTTAGAAATTAGCTATTTGTGCATATCAGTATTTGTAACTTTAACACATTGTTATGTGAGAAATGTTATTGGGGAAATAGATCAGCCACTTTTAAGGTGCTGTCGTATATCTTGGAATGAATGACTTGAAATCATTTTAACTGTTGTTCCTGGAAGGTTACAAAGTCAAAACTGGAAAGTTTTATTCATTCTTGAATTTTTCCTTTCTAAACAGCTCTTCTATTTATACATGCCTAAATTCTTTAAAAATGTAGAGGGATACCTGTCTGCATAATAAAGCTGATCATGTTTTGCTACAGTTTGCAGATGAAAAAAATATATATTAGAAAATATTAAAAAAAAAAAAGAGTGAGACCCTGTCTCTACTAAAAATAGAAAACTTAGGGTGGCTTCTGTAGCTCAAAGGAGTAAGGCACTGGCCCCATATATCGGAGGTGGCAGGTTCAAACCTGGCCCCGGCCAAACACTGAAAAAAAAAAAATAGAAAAATTAGCTGGGCGTGGTGCACAGGCCTATAGTCTCAGCTACTTGGGAAGCTGAGGCAAGAGAATCCCTTGAGCCTAGGAGTTTGAGGTTGCTGTGAGCTGTTATGTTACCGCCCTCTACCCAGGGCAACAAACTGAGACTGTCTCAAGGTAAATAAATAGACTCTTTTTTGTGTGTTTAAAAAATAAAAAAGTCAAAAAAACAAAACAAAACTGGGTTTTAGGCTCGGTGCCTGTGGCTCAACGGGCTAAGGCGCCAGCCACGTACACCTGAGCTGGTGGGTTTGAATCCAGCCCAGGCCCTCCAAACAACAATGACGGCTGCAACCAAAAAATGGCCGGGCGTTGTGGCGGGCGCCTGTAGTCCCAGCTACTTGGGAGGCAGAGGCAGGAGAGTCGCTTGAGCCCAGGAATTGGAGGTTGCTGTGAGCTGTGAAGCCACAGCACTCTATCCAGGGTGACAGCTTGAGGCTCTGTCTCAAAAAAAAAACAAAAACAACTGGGTTTTATTGGGGCACAGTGGCTCATGCCTATAATCCAAGCACTCTTGGAGGCTGAGGTAGGTAGATTACTTGAGTTCAGGAGTTGGAGACCAGCCTGAGCAAGAGTGAGACCAGTCTCTACTAAAAATAGAAAAACTAGCTGGGTGTTGTGGTGGGCTTCTGTAGTCCCAGCTACTGGGAAAGCTGAGACAAGAGGATCACTTGAGCCAGAGAGTTTGATGTTGCTGTGAGCTAAGATGACATGATCACATTCTACCCAGGGTGACAAAATGAGACTCTGTTTCAAAAAGAAAACAAAAAAGCCCCTTGGGCCTCATCAGTTTTCCCCAGGCCTCCTCAACCATTTGATATTTAAAGACCATTCTCTTGCTTTAAAAAAATTTCTTATTGGCTGGGCACAGTGGCTCATGCCTGTAATCCTAGCATGCTGAGAGCTTAGGTGGGTGGATTGCTTGAGCTCAGGGGTTTGAGACCAGCCTGAACAAGAGTGAGACCCTATCTTTACTAAAAATAGAAAAAAGTAGCCAAGAGTTGTGGCAGGCACCTATAGTCTCAGGAACTTGGGAGGATGAGGCAAGAGAATTATTTCAGCCCAAGAGTTTGAGGTTACTATGAGCTGTGACGCTGCCGTACTCCACCTAGGGCATCTATTAATAGAGCTTAGCTAAGAACAGGTATATTCATTCATTCTTCCATTCAACAAATATTTATTAAGTACATTCAATATGCCAGATACTGTTCTAAGTTCTGGGAAATTAGGATGAGCAAAACATACCAAGTTTCTGCAAGAGTGCTTGCTTGAGTATGGTGTGTGTGTGTGCGCTCACATATATGCCAAAATGACAGAAGGTACCACTTGAACAAAGAATTCAATGAAGTAAGGAGCGAGCTCTATGAATATGTGTGGTGGAGAATTCTAGGGAAAGGGAACAACAAAGAACTGTTCTATACCAGGTGTTTAGAACTAGCAAGGAGACCAAGAGGCCTGGCTGGCATGGAGTGAGAAAAGGCTGAATGTTAGGAGATAAGGTCAGAAAATTGGTGGGCCCAGCTCAAGTAGGACCTTGAAGGCTATGGTAAGGACTTTGGACGCTACTCTGAGGGAGATAGGAAGCAATAGGAAGCCTCTGAGCTGAGGCTACAATCTAAGTTTTATTAATTAATTAACATATTTATGGAGAAGACATCTCTGTTGCCCAGGCTACAGTGCTGTGGCATCTGCCTAGCTCACAGAAATCTCAAATTCCTGGGTTTAAGTAGTCTTTCTGCCTCAGCCTCTGGAGTAGCTAGGACTATAGGCATCCAGCCAATTTTTTCTATTTTTAGTAGAAATGGGGTCTTGCTCTTGCTCAAGTTGATCTGGAGCTCCTAAGCTCAAGGGATCCTCTCTCCTGGACCTCCCGGAGTGCTAAGATTACAGGTGTGAGCCACTATGCCAGGTTCTACAATCTAAGCTTTAAAAACAGAATACTGGCTGAGGCCAGGCACTGTGGCTCCCACCTGTAATCCTAGTACTCTGGGAGGCCTAGGTGGGTGGATTGCCTGAGCTCACAGGTTCGAGACCAGCCTGAGCAAGAGCAACACCCTGTCTCTAAAAATAGCTGGACTGGATGCTGCCCGTGGCTCAGGGAATAGGGCACCAGCCTCATATATTGGAGGTGGTGGGTTCAAACTCAGCTCCGGTCAAAAACTACAAAAAAAAAAAAGGATAAAAATAGCTGGATATTGGGGTGGGCACCTGTAGTCCCAGCTACTTGGGAGGCTGAGGCAAGAGAATCATTTGAACCCAAGAATTTGAGGTTGCTGTGAGCTATGATGCCATAGCACTCTACTCAAAACAAACAAACAAAAAACAGAATACTGGCTACTAATTGGAGCAGAGTCTACAAAGAGCCAAGGGCAGAAGACTAACAGGTCAGTTAGGAGGCTGTGCAATATCCACACACTCTCTTGTGTGGTTGGCCTGGTGAGATTCTATTTTGAAGGTAGAGCTGATTAACTAAGTATGGGATGTAAACTAAAGACAGGAGTGAAATGACTCCAAGGTTTTGATCTGAAAAGTAGGACGAAGGATGATCCTAATTACTGAAATAAAGAGCACCTTTGGAGAAGAAAGGTTTTGGAGGAAGCAGTCTGAAATTAGGTACCAAGTGCAGGTCTAATGTTGTCTGCGTAGCATGAAAGCATGAATCTGGAGTTCAGGGGAGAGATCAGGGCTAATAACTTGGGAGTTAAGGCTGGGCATGGTGGCTCACACCTATAATCCTAGCACTCTAGGAGGCTGAGGTAGGAGGATCACTTGAACTCAGGAGTTCAAGATCAGCCTGAGCAAAACCGAAACCCCATCTCTAACTAAAAGTAGAAACAATTAGCTTGGTATGGTGGCAGGCATTTGTAGTCCCAGTTACTTGGGAGGCTATGGCAGGAAGATCACGTGAACCCAGGAGTTTGAGGTTGCTATGACCTAGGCTGACACCGTGGCACTCTCGCTAGGGCAACAGAGTGAGCCTGTCCAGTAAAAAAAAAGGTTTTTTTAAACTTACTGCAAGGGTAATAGATGACTTCAATCCAAAGACTTTATAATAAGCCTGGTGGTGTGCACCTGTAGTCCCAGCTACTGGGGAGGCAGAGGCAAGAAGATGGCTTAAGCCCATGAAGTAGGAGTTGTAGTATGCTATGACTGTGCCACTGTACTCTAGCCCGGGGAAAAATAAAAGACATTGATAGGAAGAAGGGAAGGAAGGAAACAAATGAGAAAAGAGAGAGCGAGGTAAAAGAAAAGACAATTGGACCTCTGAATGATAGGAGCTGGGTCAGCTTGATGAATAGCTAGGGGAAATCTTAATCTGGTTAAAATCTATGAGATGTTAACAAGTACGCCAATCACACCTCAGAAGCAGCTAGTAAATTAGCACACATGAAAAGTCCCAGACCAGGCTTTCACATAGGTTTTTTTTTTTTTTTTTCCAGTATCTCTTTTTGACTGAGTTAATCTTTAAAGTTATGTCCTGATTATGTTGTGGGGGTTTTTTTGGTCAAAATCATTCATTAAAGGTGTTTCCTAGTTGATCACGTCACACATTTCTTATAGGTAGTGGAAATTAGGCATAGGCTTAATTTTTACAAGACACGGTAACAATTACCAGCTGTCGTTGTATAGACATAGATACTGGTCCTTTAAACCTGCTTCCTCCATCAGGCAGGGATTTCCAAATGAAACCTCACAGTGACCAGGTTTTGGTGGTAGCAATCTCAGAGCCAGGCTTTCATATTATGCGTCTGTATTCTATAAGAGTTGTTTTATTTACACAGGTGCAAGAAATGGTGTTGATAAACACCCAAAGACCTTCTTTTCTTTCTTTTTCTTTTTCGAGACAGAGTCTCACTTTGTTGCCTTCGGTAGAGTGCTATGGCGTCATAGCTCACCGCAACCTCAAACTCTTGGACTTAAGTGATTTTCTTGCCTCAGCCTCCCAAGTAGCTGGGACTACAGGCTCCTGTGACAGTGCCCAGCTATTTTTAGATACGAGGGTCTCACTCTGGCTGCAGCTGCTCTGAACTCATGAGCTCAAGCAATCTACCCACCTCGGCTTCCCAGAGTGCTAAGATTACAGGTATGGACCACTGCACCTGGCCCCTATGAAATTTATTTTTAGGGCGGCGCCTGTGGCTCAAGGAGTAGGGCGCCAGCCCCATATACTGGAGGTGGCGGGTTCAAGCCTGGCCCTGGCCAAAAACTAAAAAAAAAAAAAAAAAAAGAAATTTATTTTTAAAAGTCACATTTGGGGGCAGCGCCTGTTGCTCAGTGGGTAGGGCACCGGCCCCACATACTGAGGGTGGCAGGTTCAAACCCGCCCCCAGTCAAACTGCAACAACAACAAAATAGCCGGGCATTGTGCTGGGCACCTGTAGTCCCAGCTGCTTAGGAGGCTAAGGCAAGAGAATCCCCTAAACCCAGGAGTTTGCTGTGAGCTGTGACGCCATGGCCCTCTACCGAGGGCGATAAAGTGAGACTCTGTCTCTACAGAAAAAAAAATAAAGTCACATTTGGAGGCTCAGCACCTGTAGCTCAGTGAGTAGGGAGCCAGCCACATACAATGAAGCTGGTGGGTTCGAGCCCAATCCGGGCCTACTAAACAACAATGACAACTGCATCCCAAATATAGCTGGGGATGTGGTGTGTACCTGTAATCCCAGCTACTTGGGAGGCTGAGGCAAAAGAATCGCTTAAGCCCTAGAGTTGAGGTTGCTATGAGTTGTGATGCCATGGCACTCTACCCATGGGAACATAATGAGACTCTGTCTCAAAAAAAAAAAAAGGTCACATTTGGAGCATGGTCATGATGACAAATTTGACTTATTCAATTAATAAAGAGGACTAGTTTTTTTTTTTAGAGACAGAGTCTCACTTTATTGCCCTTGGTAGAGTGCTGTGGCATCATAGCTCACAGCAACCTCTAACTCCTGGGCTTAGGCGATTCTCTTGCCTCAGCCTCCCGAGTAGCTGGGACTACAGGCACCTGCCACAACGCCTGGCTATTTTTTTGTTGCAGTTTGGCCCGGGTCGGGTTCAAACTCACCACGCTCGGTATATGGGGCTGGTGCCCTACCCACTGAGCCACAGGCACCGCCCAAGAGGACTAATTCTTGTGGAACTTCGAAAATAATTACATTTCCCTGATAAGTAAAAGAACTCAATAAAGATACATGGTTTATCTGACCAGCCACCTATCTATTTTTAAATATATGTAATATTTTTATAGAATTATCATAGATACTAATTAGTGGAGGGTATTAGTGGAAGCTCTCTACAAAATATAGCTTAAGTGTTTTATACAATGATTATAGGGCAATTATAATTTTGCCACGCTTAAATTTTTATAAAAACACTCTTCTTTTTTTTTTTTTTTTTTTTTTTGAGACAGAGCCTCAAGCTTTCACCCTGGATAGAGTGCTGTGGCATCACAGCTCGCAGCAACCTCCAATTCCTGGACTCAAGCGAGTCTCCTGCCTCTGCCTCCCAAGTAGCTGGGACTACAGGCGCCCGCCACAACGCCCGGCCATTTTTTGGTTGCAGCCGTCATTGTTGTTTTGCGGGCCGGGCTGGATTCGAACCTGCCAGCTCAGGTGTACGTGGCTGGCGCCTTAGCCCGCTGAGCCACAGGCACCGAGCCAAGACACTCTTCTGAATCCTAGTTATTAGGGCATCATTTTGCAGTTTTCTTGAGAATTAATTAGTTTATTTATATTTGAATATGTTCATAGTTTTCCGTAGTATGACTCACAGTGATATCATACAGGACCTTTATATGTGCGTGGATTCTGATGCAGTAGACCCAGGTAAAGAAATATTTTTCCTCTTTAAAATTAGACCATCCGGCTCGGCGCCTGTGGCTCAGCGGGCTAAGGCGCCAGCCACGTACATCTGAGCTGGCGGGTTCGAATCCAGCCCCAGGACCCGCCAAACAACAATGACGGCTGCAACCAAAAAATGGCTGGGCGTTGTGGCAGGCGCCTGTAGTCCCAGCTACTTAGGAGGCAGAGGCAGGAGACTCGCTTGAGCCCAGGAATTGGATTGCTGTGAGCTGCGATGCCAAGGCACTCTCTCTAGGGTGACAGCTTGAGACTCTGTCTCAAAAACAAAACAAAACAAAAAAAAAAAATTAGACCATCCTTTCCATGTATTTTGGATCAATATGTCAATCAAAGAAAGATTTAAATAAAAACCCAATAATCAGAGAAATTTGACTATCATCATCATCATGTTCATACTCTGTAAAATTGAGGGTGTGGAGCAAAGGGCAAAACAAGAGACTTTATGTTCTGCAGAAAATAAAAAATTAAAAACTGCCTCAATAGTGTTTTGAGGGAGGCGCCTCTGGCTCAGTGAGTAGGGCACTGGCCCCATATACCAAGGGTGTGGGTTCGAACCCTGCCTCGGCCAAACTGCAACAAAAAATAAGGGAGGTATTGTGGTGGGCGCCTGTAGTCCCAGTTACTCAGGAGGCTGAGGCAAGAGAATCGCCTAAGCCCAGAGCTGGGGGTTGCCGTGAGCTGTGATGCCATTGCACTCTACCAAGGGGAACAAAGTGAGACTTGTCTCTAAAAAGAAAAAGTAAGAAAAATGGGGTGGCGCCCATAGCTCAGTAGGTAGGGTGCCAGCCACATACACTGAGGGTTGATGGGTTTGAATCCAGCCCAGGCCAGCTAAAGCAACAATGACAACTGCAACGGAAAAATAGCCGGGCATTGTGGTAGGCACCTGTAGTCCCAGCTAAGGCTGATGCAAAAGAATCACTTAAGCCAAGAGATGGAGGTTGCTGTGAGCTGTGACACCATGGCACTCTACCAAGGGCAAAAAAGTAAGACTCTGTCTCTTAAAAAAAAAAAAAAAAAAGGCGGTTCCTGTGGCTCAAAAGAGTAGGGCGCTGGCCCCATATCCTGGAAGTGGCATGTTCAAACCTAGCCTCGGCCAAAAAAACCCAAAAGTGTTTTGAGGCACTATTCAGATTTCCCTTGGTCACATGTCATGAATTCTCATTCTGTAAACCCTGGCTCAGTAGTCTGTGTTCCCGATGTCATCTGTTTCCAGGCTGTATAGTCTTGGAGTCCTGAAAGATGAGTCCCCTTGGCATAGTGAGGTGTCTGCTCTTGTGATCACGTCAGCTTGTTCCAAGAGGCTCATAAGCATGGCCCTGTTCCCTATAGGCCTTTCTCAGGCTGTTCTCCTCTGCTGCTTCCCCCAGAAGACCTAAACTCTGCGCTGTAGCTTCCAGCAGCGACCTTTAGGCAAAAATGAAGGAGCAGAGAAACGATGTGCTGATGACAAGGCAGGCTACCTTACCACAGTAGCTAACATCATCAGAACGGAAGAGAAGTCGACTCAACCATTAGTGAGTTATGTAAGTGCATAAGCCCCCATAATTGTTCCAGGGAGACTTTGCTGACCCTGAGAAGAAAATATGTTTTTTAAAATTTTTTAATTTTCTTTTTATTTTTTGAGACAGAGCCTCAAGCTGTCATCCTGGATAGAGTGCCGTGGCATCATAGCTAACAGCAAGCCCCAATTCCTGGGCTCAAGCGAGTCTCCTGCCTCCGCCTCCCGAGTAGCTGGGACTACAGGCGCCCACCACAGCACCCAGCTATTTTTTTGGTTGCAGCCGTCATTGTTGTTTGGCGGGCCCAGGCTGGATTCGAACCCGCCAGCTCAGGTGTATGTGACTGGCGCTTTAGCCCGCTGAGCCACAGGCGCTGGGCCAGAAGAAAATACATTAAAGAACAGGGAGAACACTGACCAGTCTGTTCTATAAAGTATGTGCCTCGATTGCTGTCTTTGTTTGTTTTTTTTTAAGTAAAGACAGGGTCTTTGAGCCCTGACCACAAGAAAAGGTCCTGCAGAGCTGACAGTCAAGACGTGTGACTTCACTGAGGACCAGACTGCAGAATTCAAGGAGGCTTTCCAGGTGTTTGACCAAGCAAGTGATGGCAAGATCCTGTATAGCCAGTGTGGGGACTTGATGAGGGCCCTGGACCAGAACTCAACCGATGGAACCCCAGGAATGACGAGATGAATGTGAAGGTGCAGGGCTTTGGGCACTTTTTTGCCCATGCTGCAGGCTGTGGCCACAAACAAGGACCAAGGTACCTGTGAGGATTATGTCGAAGGCCTTTGGTGTTGGATCAGGACGGGAATGGCACTCTCATGGGTGCTGAAGTGACAGAGGAAGAAGCAGAGATGCGGTGAGAAAGCGTGAGGACAGTAATGGTTGTGTGAACCATGGAGTGTTGCTGACAGGCCCGTGGGCAGAGCTTGTCCGTATGGTGCCGAATGGCTGAGGACTGACTGTCCCAGAATTCCCAGAGTCTATGCCTTTTCTTGTGTGAGACCGTATCTAGCCTGAAGGTATCCTAGGCTCTCTGGTTGTAGAACCTTTCCCATCTTGTCTCTTTGGGATGATTATTTACCATTCACCAAATAGACTTGTTCTCTGTGCTCCTATGGGGGAATAAAAAACAAAATAGGGTCTTATTCTGTTGCCCAAGCTGGAGTGATAACACTACTGCATTCCAGTAGCTCACTGAGCTTTGAATTCCTGGGCTTAAAGACCCTCCTGCCTCAGCCTCCTGAGTAACTAGGACTACAGGCACCTCACCATGGTCAGCTATTATTTTATTTTATTTTTTATTTTTTATTTTTTTTTGAGACAGAGTCTCACTTTGTCGCCCTCGGTAGAGTGCTGTGGCATCACAGTTCACAGCTACAACCACCTTTTGGGCTTCAGTGATTCTCTTGCCTCAGCCTCCTGAGTAGCTGGGACTACAGGCACCAGCCACAAAGCCCAGCTATTTTTTTTATTGCAGCTTGGCTAGGGCCAGGTTCGAACCCACCACCCTCGGCATATGGGGCTGGTGTGGTGCCCTACTCATTGAGCCACAGGTGCTACCCGATCAGCTATTTTTTAAAAAATATATTTTGTGGAGATGGGGGGTCTCATAATGTTGCTCAGGCTGGTCTCAAACTCGTAGGCTTCAGCAATCCTCATGCCTCAGTCTCCCTAGGTACTAGGATTACAGGTATGAGCTACCACACCTGGCCAACATAAATGTTTTAAACCTAGGAATAAAATACTTTTAGAAGCCTATTTGTGGATAGTGTGTTGGGACTCACACTTGAAAAGTGTGCTTTTATTTATTTTTTGCCGGGGCCTGTGGCTCAAAGGAGTAGGGCGCCAGCACCATATGCCAGAGGTGGTAGGTTCAAACCTAGCCTCAGCCAAAAACTACAAAGAAAAAAAAAAAAAGAAAGAAAAGTGTGCTTTTCCCTGTAAAATGATCCACTTACTTGAAAACTTATTCATATTGATTCCCTTTTACTTCCACAAAATCTTAATGAAATCCTGTTTTATTTACCAGCTTGCTCCACAATGTGGGCCCAATAAACAGGGAAGGTCTTACAACATCATCGAGCACACTAAGAAAATATGCAGCATCTTAACTATGTCAGTGTTTAACATCCCTGTTTGTTTGAGACTGCCATGTCATTGATTATAAGGGGAGAGAGCAAGCTCCGATGCTATCTAGCAGTGCAAAGACACAATGTCTGTTTTATTATTCTGAATTTAGGGCACTGTGTTAGAAAATTTTTTTTTTTTTTTTTTTGAGACAGAGCCTCAAGCTGTCACCCTGGATAGAGTGCTGTGGCATCACAGCTCACAGCAACCTCCAATTCCTGGGCTCAAGCGAGTCTCTTGCCTCCGCCTCCCAAGTAGCTGGGACTA
>CAUYON010197100.1:0-18599 GCA_963573935.1 Arctocebus calabarensis
ACCAGTCTTGATCTGTCCAGTGCAGAGCCCCACCACCAGGTCGGCAATGAAGGTGTCTTCAGTCTCCCCGGAGCGATGAGACACCATGACACCCCAACCATTGGACTGGGCCAGCTTGCACGCCTGAAGGGACTCAGTCACGGAGCCGATCTGGTTCAGTTGAGCAGGAGGCAGTTGCATGATTTCTCACTCACAGCCTTGGAAATCTACTTCAGGTTGGTCACAGTGAGATCGTCCCCTACCACCTGGATTCCTGCACTAGCAGTGAACTTCTGCCGGGACCCCCAGTCGTCCTGGTCAAAGGAATCTTCGATAGACACCACTGGGTAGTACTTGATGAAGGACTTGTACAAGTTGGCTAGCTCGTCAGGTGTGATGTACCTGCTGGAATCATCAAGTAGTCACGAAGTCCAGGTTGTATTTCCCAGACCTGAAGAACTCGGAGGCAGTGACATCCATGCCGATGACCACCTTATAGGAGTAGCTGGCCTTCGCGATTGCATTCTTCAGCAGCTCCAGGGCTTCTTTATTCTCCAGGATATTGGGAGCAAACCCGCCTTCATCCCCCACGTTGGCATCTTTCCCATATTTCTCCTTGAAGACATTCTTCAGGTTGTGGTAAACCTCGGCTCCAATGCGCATGGCTTCCCTGAAGTTTGATGCGCTCACAGGGAGGATCATGAACTCCTGCATGGCCAGCTTGTTCCCAGCATGAGAACCACCATTGATGACATTGAAATCTGGGACTGGAAGGATGACTTCTCCGTTTCCAACCAAGTCAGCAATGTGGCAGTACTGAGGGACGCCCTTCTCAACAGCACCAGCTTTGCAGACAGCAAGAGACACCCCCAGAATGGCATTTGCACCAAACTTAGATTTGTTTTCTGTCCCATCCATCTCGATCATGAGTTTGTCAATCTTCTCCTGGTCCGTGACGTTCAATTTCTTGCTAACCAGGGCAGGCGCCATAGTTATATTGATGTGCTCAACAGCCTTTGAGACACCCTTCCCCATGTAGCGAGTCTTATCCTTGTCTCGGAGCTCCAGGGCCTCGTAGACACCAGTTGAGGCACCACTTGGCAGAGCAGCTCTGAAGAGAACTTTTGAGGTGTAGAGATCAACCTCAACTGTGGGGTTTCCACGAGAGTCAAAGATTTCTCTGGCATGGATCTTGAGAATAGACATGGTGAATCTCTGGCCGCCGGATCTGTTTGCTCAGAATAGAAGCAGAGTGTGCTGCAGACCCAAACGCGAGCATTAAGCCGGCAAAGTGTGGCACCCCTCTTAAATAATATTCTTAAAAGAAGAACTCCACCTACTAATGCCACACTGGGGAACTCACTGTTGGTAAAGCATATACAAGGATGTATCTACTCAATAATTTCACCACCTAGCAAAGAAGTAAAGATATAAACACAAATACCTATAATACCATGTAGCAAGTGAGAGGAATGGCCAAAAAATAAACCCATTACAGAGCTATGGGGATGTAGAAGAAACACGTTTCCAAAGAGGAACTACCAAGAATTTAAAGACATGTAAAATACTGCCCTTTATCTAAATCAGAAATTTATTAAAAACAAACAAAACGAAGAGAATACAGTTCAGAGAACTTGAAAATATCTCAAAAAATAGAACTGAAAAAGAAAGATGACAAAACTCTCCCTTTTTTCCTTCTTCTGTGGGTGATTTTTACATAAAAATCGATATTGTATTTATTCCATGTAATTGTGCCGCACTAGTCAGAGATCCTGTTCTATCATCCTCTCGATTATCTTGTTTTCCTGCCTCATTTGCTTTCTGCTTCCAAACTCTGGCAAGATTATCCTACAACATTATCGCAAAGTAAATTTTAACTGAATTTGCAATTTGAAATCATTGATTTTTTTTTTTGAAGTTTAAACAAACAGCAGTAACTTCCAGATATTTCAAAAGGAAAATCCCCTGAAAAGGAGTGCTAGATTGTTGCATGGAATTCCAATCTGGAAGGAGAAATGCTAAAGAGTTAAGTGAAAAAAATGTTTAAGGTTCTTTCTTTTGTGTTTTGTTTGAGACCGAGTCTCACTGTTGCCCTAAGTAGAGTGCAGTGATATCACAGCTCACAGTAACCTCAAATTCTTGGGCTCAAGTGATTCTCTTGCCTAGGCCTCCCAAGTAGCTGGAACTACAGACATACACCACCATGGCTGGCTATAATTTTTCTATTTCTAACAGAGGAAGGGTCTCACTGGTCTCCAACTCCTGAGCTTAAGCAATCCCCCCACCCACCTTGGCCTCCCAAAGTGCTAGGATTACAGGCAAAAGCTCTCTCACCCTACGAAGAAGTGAAATTTTAAGATGAATGTGAAAAATGAGCACCAAGAAGAGAAGTGTGGAGTAGAATATTTTCCCATAGCTGGATAAATTTGAAAGGACCCTCTTTAACTATCCACTGAAAGAGAACTTTTCCACAAGACATATTGCGAAGCCATTCACATGTCCTGCAATCCTGTGTGGCAGCAGTTTTTTCTTAAGTTCTTTGAATGAGGAGGCTATAAGAATGTTAGGGAGCAAAGGACAATATTTTGAGGACACAAAATAAAAGTTTTACTCCAACAGAGTCAGGGCACTCTACTTTGGCAGGGTGGGCTGGGCACTCAGGCCCATAGTGGCAAAAGAAGCATCAATTGATGTGAGAAACTGGAGTCAGTGCCAATTTCCAAGGGGAAACCTCAACAGCATCATCAAACAGCCAGGTAGAAGGTGAGGGATAATAGGGAACAAGACAGAGAAGCCCCAGAAGGACAGGAAGCATGCTTTAATGACACTCAGAGAGAATTCCAGAGCCCTGAGAAGGGCAGGGGCGGCCAGATATTGAGGGTGTAGCGTTCCAAAGATGACAGTGCATGGGGACTCACAGCCAGAGGCTATTACCATTGCCACTGTCCCCCATGCTTCTTCCCTGGTTGCTCTTCTCTGATTGAGAAAGGAAGACAATTCTAAATAGCCTGAGCTTCTCCAGGCACTCTGTAAGTGGACCTACCACTATGTAGTAGAACCCCAAATTCAAAGTCCTACCCACTTACTGTAGAGAGACCCTGGGGTGGCTTATCTGAGCCACAAATAGTCATTTGTTTTTCTTCTGCTCAGGCCCCCTAGTTGACATCAGTGCTCTACAAAGCTAAGTGAGGGCTGGGACCCTCCCTGTCCCTGGTGCCTCCCATAGAAATGCTTATGGTCATGCCTGGAGTGCTGACTATAGATTCCCAGGGGATACTCTTCCAAGTGCTATGGCAGGGCCAGCTCCCCTGGGATCTCCACTGTACCAAGCAGCTCTCTGAGACACTCCTCTGCCCTACTGTGCTGCCCTGAGTCTCCCGGGCCCTGCAACTGCCTGTGCTGCCACAAGCCAAAGTCCTGATGAAAACTATGGCTCAGCTTGTGCTTACAGTCCTCTCCAAGGAGTCTGAGATGAAGTTCAAGGCCCAGTGGGAGGGCTTATACTTGAGACATACAACATGCTGTTCTCTTGTCCTCCCCTATCTCCATCTCTTCCTGGGGGTACAACTTTCACTTAGAGCAAATCTGGCTTTCCCATATAAATTGCCTTCTGCAGAGAGGCACAGGCTGGATACTGCCCCACGGACTCATCAGACACTAAATTGTCAGAATCCTAACCAAGGCTCAGCCTGGACTTCTGATTCTCAGCTAATAACCATCAGTGTGATGATTGGCCTTGGATAAGATGTTGGGGAGAATATTTCAGAAAGCCCCTTTCTGAAAAGCAGAGTGAATGTAAGTTCGGGAGTGTATCCAAGAGCTTTTTACCTTCTATGTTTGGAAGCCAGAAGGGCTAGTGACAAGGTTGCCTTCATCTGTTCCGGCTGCTATTGCAAAGTACCATAGACTGGGTAGCTTATAAACAAGAGAAGTGTTTTTTAACAGCTCTACAGGCTGGAAAGACCAAGATCAAGCAACCAGTAGATTTAGTGTCTGGTAAGGGCTGAACTTCTGTTTTACAGATAGTACTTTCTTATGTCCTTACAAGGTAGAAGGCAGCCATCTAGGGCTCTTTTATTAGGGCACTAATCCCATTCATGAGAGCTCTACCCTCATAATTTAATCACTTCTCAAAGACCTCCCCCCCATCTCCTAATACTATCACATTGGAAATTAGGTTTCAACATGAATTTTGGGAGATGGGAGAACACAAATATTCTGACCATATAGCAGAGGGCTTAGAGTCACATAGATTCAACCAACTAACCTATCTGAGCATTCTAAAGACAGGAAGGATCCAGAGAAAATTCTGCCATTGCCAGAGTAATTTTTATTCATTCTAAATATACTAATAAATTTTGGGATCAAATTACTGCTTTCCAGCATACACCACAACCCACCCACTTATGACACAAATGTGCATTATATAAACTTCCTGGAGAGTAAACTACAGCTCTAGATCAATAAATTCAAGAGATGAACCTATTAAAGCTATATTACTTGTAAACTCACGGAACCTGCCAAGCCCAGATTGGTAATTGGTAATTGATATTTATAAACAATGTCCTCCACAGTTGGGGGAATACAGCTGGCCTCACTTCCACGGTCCCTCAGGCCCATCTCTGCAGCAGGTGCCCCATGAACAGTTTTCCTGAATCCTATGGCTGTTGAGCAACCCATTCTCTTGAAAGCTGATGTGGACTTAGAGGCCTGAGCTGCTCACTACACGTTCCTGTTCCACTCCATCTCACCCAGATTCTGTTGATGCTTGTCAAAATCTTAATTCACAGGAACACCCTGCACCAGATTCTTTGGAGTTCTCAGAGATCTGGGATGGAGAGTCAGCTCTGCTGCCAAGACCTCAGAAATAGCACAGAGTGAAATCTGCCAGCTTGCCGCTTAAAGAAATCAGTTCACCTTTTGCAAGAGAAATTAGCACATAGCAAATGAAAATTACTAATGTTCCTATTCGTCTGGCATATTATTCCCCTTGGATATGAAATGGCTCTTCTCCAGGCTTCATCTAATGATCATCTTGACCTCCACTGCTCAAACCTGTGAGCGGCTAACCATGTCGGGTCATCAGCGCTGAAGGATGCAGCACAAGCTGGGGAGTCTGAAGCTTCGGCCCTTGTTGCTGTTCTGCCGCTAAACGTGCTATTTTACGCACATCCTTTCCTTTCTCTGGGCCTCAGTTTCTCCAGATCCAGTGAAAGCATAAATGAAAACTCCTCACCCTCCCCTCACCAAGCATTTTAAGATCCTCTGCAGTCTAAGAGAGCTGAACCAACTTTGGATTCTTAAAAGGCAAAAGAAGAAACCTGACAGTGAGGGGCTGCTTGCTGGCTCCAGGCTTTGCTAGCTGTGTGGCTGTAGGTAGCACCTATTAACCAACCTGACCCCAACCCATTCTCTGAAAATGTTTAGCCAAAAGATATTTTGTCAGTGGTTTTGGAGTTGATTTGGGGGTTGGCCTCCAGGCTGAAGGGTGAGAGCAGAAATGGCCATGGAGGCCCTGTCCTATTTAGGCTACCCTAGTATTTGAAAATATTAAACTACCAAACAGAAAAAGTAGGAGGTGAGTATTTGCATTGTAAAGGGATTCTTAGTACAAAAGAGATGATCAGGAACCATACACTTAAACTCTTTTGTTTCTGGGCAGATTGGAAAAACATCTGTTGATTGCCTTCATCTCCAAGAGCTAATTATGGTGCTAGGTGCTTTCACAGTTATTATCTCCTTTAATCCTTTAAACCAACCAGATAAATTGAGGCCCAAGCTACCTACTACCGTAAATAATAAATGCTAGGAGATTTCAACTCAGGTCGCTGGACCTCAAGGTTCATTTTCTCCTCCACAATCCACACACTCCTCAAAGACAGGAAAGCCTGATTTGAATTAATAAATATTTAGGGCTCTAGTTTGTGGAAAATCTTCCTAAAATTAGCATAATGTAAATAAGGGGAAAATAGGATTCTAGTAAAACAAATGCTTCATTTACATACCAGTTCTCAGAAACCTATTGTAGAAAGTGAGGCTCACCTGTGCTGTTTTGTTGCTAAAACATACTGATTTTTGTCCTCTAGATAATTTGCACAAAGCTCTGTGCTAAGAGAAAAAGAGGGAGATTACTTCTTCCACAAACTATTTATTTCACCATGGCTGGCTCTCAGCTCTAAGACTGATTTCAAAGTCAACATAGAACTTTTTAATTTTCGCCTAGAAAATAACAAATACATATTTTCTTCTTTTAAGTGCTAGCATTTACACAAAAGGAAAAACCTTAAAGGAAAAGACTGATTTGAGTGTATAAAGTTTAAGTTTTTTGCATGACAAAAACTGTAAAAGGGACAGTAAAAAAATACTAGAAGTTATGGAACTCATTGACGATGAACTCAGGGATAGTAGAAAAAAATACTAGAAGTTATGGAACTCAACAGGTAAATATCAAATATTAAAGAATCTTTTAAAATTATTTTCAAATGATTACTCCAACAGAAAAATGGGTAAAGGACTGGAATAGGCAATTAACAAGTAATCAGAGAAGTACAAATTAATACTTTTTTTATTTATCAGACTGGTTGTTAAGGAAACAGGACACGAGGAAATGGTAAGAATCTAGAATAACTGACACCTTTGTACACTGCTGAATAATTTGAATTGGCAAATCTCAGAGAGTCAAAATGTACTAAAACAGTTCATTTCTACTATGTTTGAATTTTTTTCAGTAAGCATATGTTACTTTGCAATAATAAAAATAGATAATATTTTTAGTATGTTCATCCTTTACCTGGCAGGATTATTTCCTCACCATAAATCATAAGGAAATAATCACAAATGTGTAAAAATATTTAAGTAGAAGAGACACAGGATAACATTGATTACACTTGATTTTAGGCAAAAGGCCAAGAAGTGATAGTCAGCATTGACTGTAAGGGCAAAGACAGAAACCACAGGTGGCTACACAATAGCCATTATTTTCTTCCTTCGTTAGCAATGGAACTAACTCTCTGACTGCTCTGAACAGACCCCCTTGCAGTAGAGCATCGCCAAGTACAGGAAAGCAGAAACATCATATAGGATTTCCAGGAAGCCTACTTAAAGTCAGCTGACCTGACTGTGGAAGACCCCTTACCATGCTTGCTTCCTTACTTCATCCTCTGGCTAGCTAGAACTTAGACATGATGTCCAGAGCTACAGCTATTTGGGGGCCAAGAAGTGACTCTGAGAATGGAAGTTGCTATAGTTCGATTTGTTTCCAACAAAACTCAGGTGGAAATTTGATCCTCATTATGGCAGTGTTGGGAGGTAGGGCCTCCTCTTTGGGTGATGGGAGTAAATCCCTCATGAATGGATCCTTCTTTGCGAGTGAACAAGTTCTTGCTCTTGTGGAAATGGATTAGCTCCCAAGAAAGCAGGTTGTTATGAAAAGTCCAGCTTTCTCATTCCTTTCTCCTGCTTCTTCTCTCTTCTTGTGATCTCTTTGGACGTGCCTGTGCCTCTTCTACATTCTGCCCAAGAAGAAGGACCTGCCCAATCTTGAACTTGTCAACCACCAGAACCATGAGCCAAATAAATCCCTTTCCTTTAGAAATGACCCAGCCTCAGAGATTCTGTGATAGCAACCCAACACCAACTAAGACAGAAGTTAACCAGAAAAAATGATGGAGTGAAAAGGAAGAAGACTCCTGAGTCCCTGAAGACTGCCATGTCAATTCAATCCTGAAATGCCCACCTCTGGACCTTCTTACATTAATGAGAAATAAATATTTATTTTGTTTAAGACATCATTCTTCTTTGGAATTTTCTATGAATAAAGCTGATTCTAATTCTCGGAGTAAGTTGTTAGATTAACAACCTAAAAGTCCAACAGTAGAACACTAGTGAAGTAAGTTGTGTGGAATCTATATGGTAAAACGTCAGCAGCAATTTTAAGTATTTTATGGAAAGATGTTCACAGTATGTTGGTATTTGAGAAAGGCAAGTTTAAAAGCTATGTACAATGTAATCCTACATATGTAAAAACAAAAATGAAAATCAGTATTTATGCCTTGAAAAAGTCTGGAGAGTTATACACCAAAACATAATAGCAATTATCTCTGAATGATTGGACTATAGTGAATAGTCTACTTTTTCTATACAAAGCATCTGATTAAGTTCAGCATATTTTATACATGTGGTCTGAGTGAGACACCAAGTGCCACCTGAAAACCTATTTATTTATAGTTCAACAGAAAATTAAGAAAGAGAATATTTAACCACACTGAAGGAAGGATTGTCACAGCCCATGGAGAACATGGAGGGGCTGAGACTGACTATTAGGAGGTATATTCACATTGGCAGAGCATGAGGGCACCACTAAATAAATTAAACTTAACTCCACAAAATAGTTCCTTTAAACACCCAAAGGGTTAAATTAAAAGGCACATTATTTTTCAGTGGCCATATGTGCCTCAAGCAAAGGAAGAAGCCTGCAGAGATGCTTCCAAATGTTCAAAGGACAAGTTTCCAGGTCTGCAGCTGTGCTTTATTAGGGGGCTGCAGCCAATACCCATAAAAATTTGGCATAAACTATTCAAGAAAATGTTAACATGCACTGAAATCAGATTTAATGTGTATGGGGGTGGGGGTGATCATGCACTCTATGGAGCGCAAAAATCAAGCAATGTGATGGATGCATTTAGACACTGTCTGTGGGTCCTTTGACATTTGGTAGATATCTTCCAGTAGTTCTCCCTCTGTAGAATTCAGTTTCCTGATACATGAGGCAATGGGCACTCCACATAACTGGAGGGTGTTATCCAAGAGCTCTGTAATTAGCATGTCACCTCAGCAATGCCATAATTAAAACCTCTGAAGAAGCTTCTGTCGCAGCCTCCTATTTTCAAGGGTTATGAGTTTTTATTCTAACATCTCTTCTTTTCCCAAACAGTAGCAATGAGCTGGCAGCAAGAACATGGTGCAACTCCTCTATGCTATGGTCAAATCATTTTTCAGTCATGTGAAAATCAGCAAGAAAAGACCACTGGGGTTTCAAACAGCTTTATGCTCCCATCTGGAGTCCCAAAAAAGGCTCATTTAACTTAACACAGCCACATTTTTCAAACACCTGGTTTTTCATTGGCATTCTGATGAAAATGTTCTTCCAAAACAAGAACAGAAACTCAGTTATTGTTTAATCATTCATCAGTGTGGTGTGTGGTGAAAAGTATTATCTATGTGTAAGATTCTCTAGTTGGGACCATCAGAACTGGTGATAATCATCCCACCTCCCCCACCAGCACCATTAAGTGAGTGCTTACACTTTGTACTAGGTACTGGCTAAATAATTTACATCCGACAGGAACCTAGTCAGTTAAACATTATCATCTTTATTTGAAAATGAGAAAACGGATTTAGAGATGTTACATCACTTGCCCAATTTATACAGGTGGCAAGATTCACACCTAGGTCTATTTGACCCTTTTTATCATGCCATACTTCTTTTTTATTGTGGTAAAATATATATAACATGAAGTTTACATTTTAACCATTTTATGTGTCCAGTTCAGTCTCATTGAATATAGTTACAATGTTGTATAACCATTACCACTATCTGTTTCTAAAACCTTTCATTACCCAAAGCAGAAACTCTATATTAAGCAATGGCACCCTATTTCCCTCCCCAAACCTTTAGCAAGCTCTATTTTATTTTCTATCTCTATGAATTTGTCTATTCTAGGTAAATTTAAGAGAAATCATACAATATAGTTCTTTTCGTGCCTGGCTTCTGTCACTGAGCATAATGTTTTCAAGGCTCATCTATGTAGTAGCATATATCACCCAGACTTCATTCCTTTTTATGGCTGTAATATTCTGTTGCACATATGTACCACAATTTGTTTATATATTCATCAACTGATGGACACTCGGGTTGTTTCCATCTTTTTGCCACTCTGTATAATTCTGTAATGAACATTGATGTACAAATATTTGAGCCCCTGTTTGGAATTCTTTGGGATATATACCTAGGAGTGAAATTGCCACATCATATGGTAATTCTATGTTTAACTTTTGTGTAACCTAGACTTTCTCCACATATAAAGTATGGTCCCAATTCCCTATAAATATAGACTTCTCTCTCTCTCACACACACACACATACACAGAGAGAGAGAGAGAGACACACACACACACACACACACACACACAAAGCACAGTTTTGTTGATTCGGAGTGGAAAGAGAATGAATAAAACAGACCTGGGTTTAAACTCTGGCTGTACCACTTAACTGATATTGAACAAATCACTTCACCTCTCTGGGTTTTAGCTTCCTCATCTATAAGATGGAAATAATAGAATCTACAGTGAGATTGTGAAGGTTTGAGTTTGAATGGGCAAAATGGCAAGCATACACCCAGCCAGATGAGCAAGGGATAAGTAGTAAATACTTCCCCCCGTTTTATGAAACAGAAGAAAGATGAGCCTGTGTTTGTGATGTGTAAAACATAATGCCTCTTTAGGCCCAATTTACAGGTGATGAGCAAAACCAAAGCCGGATCAGGACAAGTCTGGGGACTTTGCATACCTCAGGGAGAGTGAGCTCCATAGTCCTCTGGCCTTAAGCATCAATGGGTGGAATGGACAGGCTCAGCTGGCCATCATTAGCTCTCCCTTGAGCCTTTTCTACAGCCAAGGGACCATGAATCAATCAACCTTGTTATTCAATAAAGCTCCCTGACTGTGCGTGGCTCAAAGCACTAAATAACTAAATCCAATTTACTCAGAATACAAAGACATGCTGCATCTCCCCGGATGAGAATTAAAGTCCTTTAATACTGAGATTATTTTTTAATGTATCTGCAATTTCAAATTGGTTAAAATCAGAGGAAGCGCTGACATCTGCAGCAACATAAATGGAATCCCTGTGGCCAAGGATCCTCTTCTATTTCTTTCTCCCCTCAGCCCTGACTAAAGTCCAGGGCTGCTCCTACGCCGAGTCGGTCGCCCTTGAGGAGATGAACAGCCATTGTCAAGAGTGGTGATAACTTGTACCCAGAGGGCACTTCAAGAAAAGTGACCTGATGAGGGTGATTAACTCTTCTGATCAATTTTGCTTTCATATGCATATAATGGCTTATATTTAATAATGATAAGCCTGCTTAACACCATCACTTATTCCTTAATGTCAATTTTGCAATTTTGATCTTGCTTTATCAGTTTCTCTTAACCTTCCTAAAGGACTGCCATGGATGGGTCTTCACTTCCTTTTAGTAAAGACATGAATGTGTATTGGGAAATGAAAGACATTCTTAAGATGTAAACTTGACTACAATCTAAGAGCACACAATTCACTAACAATTGCCACAGATAGAAACCATCTTCAAAGAGTCCCACTCTCACCTAAGATCTAGAGAGTGTTTGTTATATTGTTTATATTTTAAATTATAGCACTAATCAAACACACTAATTGTGAATTGCTTCAGTAACTTCTTCTGTACGCAGAATCCCTGTCTTGGCTACTCCTCATCAGGGAGGCTGGGAGAGGGATAAAGGTAGGCTACTGGAAGCCGATCCCCATGCTTTGGGTAACATAACAAGGTTCACTGCTTAATGTTTTGTCTTTTTTTCCTTCCATGAGGTCTAAAGATGCAGGCTGACATTTAGAGTATGTGAATACAATGTCAACCTCCATCTGTAAGTGGAAAATAGTTCATTAAAATAAATATCCATCAGTAGCACAGCTTGAACGTAAAATCTGGTATTTTATTCGGCCCTGAAGTTTCCTAAAATAATAATGAGCTGGTTCCTGAGCACCCTCATTATGTTAATCCAAATTCCTTCAGGAGCTACTAGGATAAAAGCTGGGGCTGACAGCACCTATTGGTGGATGAACAGGAGTCCCTGCCCTCACATGTCTGAAGTGCATGTTGGTGCGACCAAAAGGCTTTGTTCCTAATCATTTCAGCTGTTCCTTCATTAGACATGTAAAGCTCACCCTGTCTCAATTTGGCTGCAAACAGCATGCAGAGCATTTGTATTTTAGGAAGGGCAATGAGCACCAGAAATGTGACTAAAATATTGCTGGACTGATTAGAGAAGAAGTTACAAAGCCGCTCCTGTCTGCACTAGATGTTGTTGGATGCAGCAGTTGCTCTCATGTACCTCAATCATAATTTTCCTACCCAAACAAGCTTTTAGGGACAATGCCAAATAAACACTGTGATTTGGGGGGAGGTATTGAACTCTAAAGGTTTGTAAAGAAAATTACATTTTTAAGTTCCCTGATTTGAGAATGCTATTCTTTAAACAGGGACAAACCAAATTATTACTTGAGATCTTTTCATTTGTATAGTCACTCAACACATGTTATTTTATTTTAAAAATTAGACATACTTATAATGCACCAGGCATTACATTGGTTTCCAGGAATAAGACATTAAGGTTACATCTGTATTCACATAGTAGTTGCAGCTTGTGATGAGGAAGATGAGTAAACAGCTATGACAGTCACATGTGCTGTGACAGAGGAGCACACACATGGGAAGAAGATGCATTAACCAGTGTGGGGACTGAGAGGCAGGGATGGAGCTAGGGGAAGGCCAGGAAAACTTCTAGAAATGGGTAGAAGACACCTGTGTCTAGAGGGAAGAATAGGGTTGGGTCTGCAAGGCTGGACAGGAAAACTTGAGAGAAAAAGATGAAAACAGGACCTTAGGGCCTGTGGGCCATAGTGAGCAGGACAAGGCAAGAGATACAGAGAAACATCTTGATGTCTTGCTAGGGAAACAGCCTTCTTCATGAGGGCTCAAGACACTCAGCGATAAGACGAGCATTTTGGAGCAAGAACCCTCACTGTTCTGAAGAGAAAAACTAAATCCGAAATCTGAGTCTCTAGCCAAACTAGATGCCACAGAGCCTGTGAAATAATGTGTGTCCACTCACTACATGGAGAGCCCCTCAGGAGTTTTACTTCAGTCTAACTTGCATGGCAATACAATTTTCTAGTCTATAGAATGGTTGTGATGAAGAGAAGGAAAGGGGAAAGGTCAAGACTCCATCAGCAGTAGCAATAAAAGCTGCCATTTACAGAACAGTAACTGTGTGCTAACAACACGGTCCTTCAGTGCTCACCACAGCATGTGGGGTAGGTATTATTATTCTTCCCATCAGACAGATGAAGAACCGACATTTCTGAGAGGTGAAGTGATTTGGCCAAGGTCAGTTGTGCTGGAATCCAGCAGCTACATCCTCAACTATCATGTTACCCGATTGAAGGGAAGGGACAGGTGGCAACCTAGAAACAACAGGAAGCAGTGTAAATATGGTGGACTGAACACACCTATTAAAGTTTTCTCCCTCCTATAACCTGCCAAAATTACTATAAAAAGGTCTAAACACACTGGGGTGGAGAGAATAGAAAAGGAGGCAATCACCCATAATTTTTGCAGCTAGAAGGGCGAGGACCTTAGCAGCCATGGGAATTCTGATTCCTAAGGCAGCAAAGGAAAAGCAGAGACCCAAATCTCTTCACACAGAGAATCCTTACATGAGAGGCCAGCCACACCAAGACTAATCACACAAATCTTTTTTCTCTCATTAATCAAAATCTTAAAAACAGTGATCTTTACTTTTTCTCCAACTGGATTGTACAAAGAAAGAGCCCAGGAGCCTGGCTAGTAAGAAATTCTTGCCCTTTTTACTGTCAGGTCAGTTTTCTGGGTTCTCTTGGCTGCAGCTTTCCAGAACAGGGCAGCTTTGATGATCTTACCAACTAAACTAACCAGTAGGAAGCTGGGCCTTGGCCTCATAAAAATCACTGGAATAAGGAAGATTGATTAATTGAAGTAAAAGACATTCAAATTTAATGGTGTACATGTATACATAGGAACCTTCAGAATGAAAATTCAACTCCTCCATGAGGTGCAGAGGTTATTAAGGAATGGGGGCTTAGAAACAGCAATGCATATTTTGGGAGAGAAAAAGAAAGAGGCTTGTTATAAAATAAAACCTCCTTATGCAATGCAGCCCTCAATACTTCTTTTTTTTTTTTTTTTTTTTTGGCAGTTTTGGTCAGGGCCAGGCTTGAACTCACCACCCCAGGTATATGGGGCCAGCGCCCTACTCCTTGAGCCACAGTCGCCGCCCTTAAATATTTATTTTCATACCTTTAATAGTATCAGACTCTCAGTTAATCTTTCCTCAATCAGGCAAGGAAAGATCTGGCTGCATTAGTGGAGATTCTCTATGGATGCAAATTTTCCCCCACTAAAGACAGGTTTGCAACCTTACTTTTAAGCCATCTCAAAATATGTCAAAGAAATATATTATTTGGTAAAATATTTCTCATTACCTGTGCAGGTCAATGTCCAAGTAATAATACTTTCAGAGAAAAAAATACATATAAAATGAAGAAGTAAAAATGAATGAAATCATTCAAAAATATTTCCAAGAATTAAAAGGGCTCCCCAGACCCACAGAATAATGGATGAAAATAAATCTACAGTATGTGAAATATAGAATACTTGGGTCAAAGTGAAGTCTTAGAAACTTCCAGAAATAAAATAGAATATATAATAAGTTTCTAAAACCAGAATGGTCTTAGGCTTCTCAACAGCCACATTGGAAGCTGAAAGACAATAAAACATTATAAAGAGAAAAGAGTTCCTACCAAGAATTCTATACTGAGCCAAATAATCAGTCAAGAGAGTAAAATAAAAACATTTTCACTGCTTGACATTTAAATTCTCAAAAAAATTATTTTCTACACACCCTTTTCCAGGAAGCTCTTGGGGATGTACCTCATGAAAAAAGGAGGATGGAGGGAAAGAAGGGGGAGAAGGACAGGAGGAGAAAGACGGTGGAGAGGAAAGGAAGAGGAGGAGGTAACAGCAAAGAGAATCCCAAAGCTGAAGGAAAAGGACAACTCAGAGCCGTGAAACAGACATGCACTTGGTATATAAAAGGCAACCAATCCATACCGACAGGTCAGAAGTTTCCAAAGACTCATTAACTAAAATAAGACCTTAAGACTCCACCTCCATCTCAATAGCTGACTGAATGGACCCCTTCTTGGCCAAGGGGATACCCTAAAACCTAGCCATCAGACATACTCCATCATGCCCCCTTTTGTTCTTGAAGACATCCTTTGTAACACATTAACAGGCCTAAGGCTATGTGAGCAAATGAGTCATTGGTGGCTTGTCTCTGATTAACAGATTTCCTTCACTTAAAGCATTGCAAACTTTTAGACAAAGTTTCATTTCTTTACACAATTACAAATCAAAGAGACTTACACCCACCTATAACCTATGAACCCCACCCTCATGGGCCAAACCAATGTACATCTCCCATGTATTGCTTTACAACTTTTCCTGTAATTCCTACCTCCTTGAAATGTATAAAACCAAACTGTAACCCAACCACAACAAGTCCACTTGCTGCAGGCTTCTTGGGCATGGCTCCAGGCCATTGTCCTTAAATTCATCTCAGAATAAACCTCTCCAAATTATTTTACAGAGTTTGGTTTCTTTTCCATTGGCAGAGGCTTTCTGAGGAAGACAAAACTAACAGAATGCTCAATCTGTTTATACGCAGTAAAGGGAGATTTGAACTGAGCTAAACAAGTGTGATCAACCAAGCGGTGTTGTCTGTGAACTGTTTGTTCCAGAAATGAGTTTTCACTGTATTTTATAAAAGAATGTCTATAATAGATTAGCAATTTTAAAAAAATTGTCCTTTCTCACAGATAGTTTGAGAAGCACCAATTCAGACAATGGGATGAATCAGAAATAAATACGGGAAACACTAAAGCAAATTTTACAAAAAACAAATAAACAAGACAATTTATTAACCTGAAGGGAAAAGTGGAAAAAAAATTATGCAAGAAAAGAAAAGTAATTATCATTTTTTACATGGTTGAGCTCTGAATAGCATATAGAGTCATAATAATGTAAACACTGAATATCAATTTAAAATCTTGGGAAGATGCAAAGTGAGCATGTATGGTGGAGTCAGAGAGGGGCAAGCATGAAACCTCCCTCTTCTGTAGCAGGAAGTCAATAGAGACAAAAGGGGAAAGACAAAGAAGCAGCAATGCAATCATGGTATTTACAGACAGAAAGAAAAATTTCTAAAAACTAAAAAATACAAAAGTGGTTCTCTGTAGGGCAGGGGAAATGCAGGCAAGCCCGACTGGAATCACTGTTTTTCTTCACAAACCTGGAAGCACTGGTACTCTCTTTGAACTATGTGCCTGGATAACTCTAGTTAAGATATGGATCTTTACAGATAAACTCTTTAGGGATATTTAATTAATTCTGTATTGTAATATGAAAGCACAAGGTCCCTTTTAGTATATTCATTCCCTTTAATGTTGTCCATCTATTATTCTTTACGGGTTTTTAAAATATTATGAATCTATCCTAAGCTTATCAAGGTTTATAGATGGCATCATACCATAATCCATATTACTATAACTAGGTCTTGTTAAACCAACTGCATTCTCACTACTGAAAGACAGACAAAGATGGAGACAGCCTTTGCTCTAAGGGACTCCACTTTAAATAGAAAGTGGGGGTAATTCAAAGGGGAAAAAAAAGAACACAGCAACTAAGAAAGGCAGCACTATTTTTATGGTGTTCCTTTGGAAGAGATAAGGAGATTTAAAATGCTGAAGAGGGAATCTCTTTATTCACAGAATCATAAAATCAAAGAATTTGAGAATATGAAAGAGCTTTGGAGACCATCTAATCCAGCGTTTCTCAACATGTGAGTTGCAACCCCTTTTTAACCATGAAAATACATTGCAGCATTAGGAAGATTGAGAACCTCTGATGTAATCCATGAATGTTGGAGGTGGGAGAAGGAAAGAATGAAGCCTAGGAAACTGTATATAAATGTTTTCTGCATTGTCCTAGGGAGAGGGTCCTTGGTGTTCACAAATTATCAAAGAAGTCTGTGTACCTTTGTCTAACCCAACTCTCTCATGTGAAAGGTTTATGCCCTTTAGAGCTAACTGAACTCAGGCTTTGGGCATGTGTTTTTATTTACAAGAGGAAGGATACCCTAGAGGAGACAAGCTCTGGCCCCAGGGCAACTAGAAAGTCAGAGGCAAATCTGGGAAAGGTCTTTGGCTCTCAGTCCTGGGTCTCTCAACCACATTTCTTTGCCTCTATTATACTTCATCTATCTGTCTATGAAGTATATAGTTAGCTAGTTAAATCAGTCACCTGGGGGGGAGGAGCCAAGATGGTGGTCTATAGCCAGCTTTCTGCAGACGCTCCCATCCAGAGGAGAGTTAAAGGACAGAAATTTAGCAAGAAAGCCAACAGTTTGGAGCTGAGCCAAGAGACAAGGTCAAGGAACACACGTCAACCCTGCTGGAATGACCTGCGACCCCAAGCATACAAATAAAAGGTATAGAGCACATCACCAAGTGGACAGGAGTCCCCTCCCCCAAGAGAACAGCTCGCAGTATAAGCCATACCTCCTTACAAACAAGCAAGTAGAGTTCAGATGTCCTCCCACTCTACCCCATGAGAGAGACCCTCTAAAAACCGGACTTCCTTCCCCTACTAGGGTGCCGCGGAGCTCTCCTGCCAGGCATAAAGCTGTACAAAAACTGTATATATTCTCTACCTGCAAGTTAGAACTCCCGGCACTCCCCTCCACTCTCACCCTGAGGTCTGGAGGTCTGTCCCCCATGGAGTCCAGATTCTTGGACACTTTCTCGAGGGGTATGGACAGGGCGCGGGCTGCTGTTGGTCTGTGCTGTTCTCCTGGCTCGGGAGCGGTGAGAGGAGAGTAAGCCAAAGGTGGCTGGCCAGAAGCAGACAGGCAGTCCCTTGAGGCACCAAGCCCAGCGCTGAGAAAGCTTTGCTAAATTTTGGCCACATCTGGCCCTCAGGGGATGACAGCAGAGACAAAGGGTTGAAGCTCACAGGCTGAGTCAGGACTATTAGCAGCCCAGCATCTCTTCCACAGGGCAGAAATTCTGCGAACTTGTTCTGTTCTATCAGCTTTTTCATCTACTTTACATCAATCAGGGACAGGGCTGGGACTGAGTGAATCGCCCCAGCCCCTATCAAGTACCCAGGTTGTCGGGCCTCACCTCCCCCACTGCCAACACCAACATAACTGGTGGAATGGCTGAGGAGCCACAGAGCCCCATGTGACCTAGGCAGGTGCAAAGCTCTAGAGCATTTGCTCATTGGAGGGAACTAGACCACAGCCCTGCAGGGTTACCAGAGACTGGGAGTGACAGAGGGGCAAGATGGGGAAAGAGGCATCAACCTTCCCAGGTTAATTTACTGGCTGGGGGTGCCCTCCTGAGCTCACAAAACCCTGGAGCAAGTTATACTAAAGCTGCCAGCAGACTTCTGCTGTCTAGTTGCCAGAGACTTTTCAACTCTTTGATTTGAGGTTGGTACTGGCTGGGACAATTGATTGGGACCTCTTCAACTGGGCCAATCACCCAAGGATTTCCAATGTTGTACACTGGGTGTGTGGTAGTGGGAAGGTTTGATTTTCCTTTCCAATTGTTGTGGAATTGTTGTGGGGGGCATGGTGACCTAACTGCTGGTTTTCCTCCACAGCCCAGAATCCAACACAGAGTAACTGAATCCCTAGGGTAAGACAGAG